>ML351045.1:0-38519 GCA_005239505.1 Nicotiana paniculata
GAGAGTCTGATTCAAACCCAGAGATACAAACTTACTTGACATTTCTAACAACCATACCAGCACGTCAAATAGCACTCATTTGAACATTCTTGACTATTCTTGGATTTTAGAGACTGAATCAGACCATATAAGGGTTCAGATTCTCTACTCTATAGCCCTTTTGACCACATACTGTATACCCTTTAAAGGTGAATTTCAGCCATCTACACTACTGTTTTGTGCACTGTTGTGGGGTGAACTTGACTATCAATAAGTCAAACTCATCTACCCTAGTGCTAATACTAACCTATCTAGAGATTTGCTTGTTGAATCTCTTTATTGACCAAGGAGACTCAATTGAAAAGCATATTTCTGCATTCTTATTGATGGAATCTGACCATAGAGGAGGTCAGATTCAACACCTTAATGCAACTTGTTTCCTAATATAGGAACATGAGTACTTATCACATATAATCTTAAGCAAACAATCATGCACTAACAGGAGAAATACTAACACCAAAGACATTGCCTATCATACTCATAGAATGTGAATAAAACATCTGCACAGTCACATTTAATCAAAACAAGAACAGTAACTTCATTTGTCAAGAGTAACCAGTTTTACACAATGAGCAGAAAAATGAGAATTCCAGTCCAAAATTTCATTAAGAAGAGATGAACTAATACATACCTTTAGAGAGAGAATAACAAAGAGACTTGACCAAATAAAGGTCAAGTGGGAACAATAACAACAAGGAGGAAGAGAAATCAGCAACAATAAGCAGAAACCCCAGAGAAAACCAACCAGTCCAGCAAGAATACCCCCCAGAAATCTTGGGTATGAATGTTTGAAAGAAAAACCTCCAGAAAACCCCCAAAATTCAGAAAGAGAAAATAGCAACTGAACTAGGCCATATCCTTATGAACTTGTTTTCCAAAAAGAAATCAGATTCTTCTAATAGTACTTTTCTTTTCAAAAACCTCTTAAGTGGAGACAGTATTTCTGAGAATGAGAAGGATTCTATCCCAACAGCTCAAGAGTGTCCAAAAAAAATCTTCCTATATTCTAAATATCCTAGTCTATATATAGGAAAATTCAGGGTAGCATCTTTGGAGGATATTCCTTATCCTATTAGGCTGAAATAGTACATGTACAACTGTCTAACTATATTTTTGGAAAGTTGTACCCCCTTCTAGAACATTCCTATCTATTACAACCCTTATCCCCTTTTAGGGTTACTGTTTTACTCCCCTAAAAATCTGATTTCATGATATTTTCTTAATTCTAGAAATTTCTTGGGTTGTTACACCCAAGATTCTTCAATTGTAACTTTTGCATCACCTCTTATTGTCCTTAAAATTACTCTTTTAGTAATTAAGGATTAGGTTATTAGCTTATTAAATGTTGACTGATTTTTATCCTAATTGAGTGATTAACTCAATAGTTAACCACTAATGAAGTTGAATTTGGGCTAACTCTTGGCTTAACATGTAATTGGCTTAATTATTTGTCTAAGTTAGGAGTTAGATTGATTCAAGTGATTCGAGAGGTCGAGTCATTAATCTTAGTTAATAATCTACACTATGATTTATCTTAGTTGCTAACTTAAGCTTAAGTAGTTAAACATAATTAACTTTCCATTGATTAAATTGAGATTCCAATTGACTCACATATAACCACCTGATGGCTCATGAGGAGTTAACTAGGCCAGAAACTAATCTAGGTTGTTTTGCGACTAGGAGGTAGTTTGTTTAGGATAATTAAATGTGCCAATCTAAACTAAGAGTCGAAACTAGGTTAATCTATAATTAACTGAAAATTAGTACCTAAGTGTGACTAATAATCATGAGCTTAGGCAATANGCATGAACAAAAACAACCAATAGGGGATGTTTTTACTAACACAACATTTTAAACTATGAATTAAGGGATTTAATCGATCAGTTGTTCATGCTCGTTTATTGACAGAATTTAACAAGATAGAAATGTCCGAAAATTAACAGAGAAAGGAAACTAACTAAACAAAACCTAATGCTAATCTTGGTCATGCAAATTACTACATTTAACAGTTAAATCATACAAAATAGTGACAAAATCTAAACTAAATGCATTTGGAAAAAACAAAAAACATGAAAAAGGAAAAATAAAGGGAATCAGTAAGCATCTAGGGCCTATTTATGCTGACAAATCAAGACACATAGAAAAGAAATGGGAGTACCCGTTTGAGGGGTTTGGACGAACTACGGCGACTAACCGGAGTTAAGCCGGACTACGACGACTTTCAAAAGTGACCCTTACTCACATGAATCGACGGATCTTGTCAAAAGCCATCGACTCATGTGAGTTTGAGTCACAGAGCCGCCCGGATTCGCCATTAGCAAACATTACGATTCTAACCGCTTCTCAGATCTGGAATTGACGGGATTCGAGTGGGTATTTAGGGAAGCTGATGGTGGGATGAGGTTAAGGGGAAGGAGAAGACCATAGGGTTTTGGGGGTGATTGGAGGAGGTCCGGTGGCCGGACGGTGGTGGGATTCTGGGGCGGCTAGGGTTTTTTAGAGAGAGGAGAGAGAGAGAGCCGGGTGGAGGGGGGTTAGGATCTGTGAAATGAAGGGGGTGGGGTGTGATTTGGACATATATATAGTTCAGGGGTGTGGGGTTCGGAACCGTTGGATCGAAATGATCCAACGACTGGGGTTTAATGGGGGCGAAACGGTGTCGTTTGGTTATTATGGGGGACAGGCCGGGTTAAGGGGTTTGGGCTGGGTTGTTTGGTGTTAGGGAGAAAGGATTTGGGCCTGGGTAGCTCTGGCCCAAGTCTGATTCCAAATCCCTTTATTTAACTAAAATCAATTAGTTAAATTCAACTGTAATTTAAACCAAGGAATGTAGTAATTAACTTAATCCTTATTTATTTACAGATTAATCAAGAATGACACGACCAATTCTATATTCCTAATTCAACCCGTGTTTTATCGAATAAAAGATGATTAATTTCTGTAGTAATTAGTTATTAAAAACTACATTACGTTAGATACTCGTCATTTGTCTACCATTTAAATAATTATAACCAATAACTTCATAATGCAGAATTTCAATGATTTTGAAAGATGAATTATGGATATGCAAGCAATGCAGATAATTCACAATTAATTACTGAAGAATCAATCAATATTCATAAAATCAATTGATTTATTGGGATTTTTATAGGACGATACGGCGAGTAAAAATCACATGCTCACAATCATCATAGAACATTCGCCTCTGTGGGCATCATCATCATCATCATCATATCATACTTGGCCTCAAAGAGGACTCGGTAAACCCAACTGATCAGTGGTTGCAAAATAGGTGCCATACCCGGCCGACTATAGCCCGGTTCGGTAGAGTAAAATAGATACATATATATAATGCATGTAGGACTCATTGGAATCATGTTCTCAACATTTCGGAGCGACGTAAGGTCGATATTCTCCATACACGTCATTAGAGCTAACTCTTCATCGAGAATCTTATAAGAATCAGGAAGTACCAACAACATTGATAACATAAGAATAAGAGAAGCAACCTTAAGATCAATTGTTCCATAAGAAGGGAAACAATGTAAGTGCTGCTAGCTTCTAAGTGTAGAGTATCTTCGGAAGCTCGTTCATTGCATTATGTAAAATCGGAGTCATGAAAAAGAAGGAAAGGGATAGCCTCACATACCTTGTATATATTTCCCCAACCTCAAGCTACGCAAATATCACAACTCCTTAATCTACAATAAGAGAAACTACACTATCGTTATCGTTTAAGCGTCATAACTATTATGTATCGACCACAACCTATTTGACCATGAAACGGACAGCACCTCCCCTATTTATATGAATTCACACAAGTCAAAAAAATCACCAAACATCCCAAAAAACATCAATAATAATCATATTGAGCCTCCCAAAACAGTCCACACACAACCTAATCACTTCACACATAAGACGACCACCGTAGTCGTGTCAAACGACCCGGAAATGTTACAACGAACGACCAACTCAAAACCCTAAATCTATATGGTGTTTCTACACTCTTACTCCTCCAAAACTACAAAAAACAGTAGTAAAACATGCAGCCCAACAACAACACAAAACAGTCCGCTACAAGTCAAATAACTCAAACTCACGGCTTCCGATCACCGTCCCGTGAGTTCTAACTATTGGAAAACATATTTATCAACCTTCCTTCATATTTAAACCCTTAAATACAGATATTAGACGTTTATTAACTATGAAGTACCATCCAAAACTCTAACTACAAAGAAAAAGGAGAGGCGGTATAATGACACTTACGTCGTAGGGATCGATTTGATGTTATTGCTTCTCGATTTCTTGCCCAAAATGATATTGAAACCCTAGAAGATAGCTTGAGGTTATATTTATGGGTGTTCTTTCGTTTTATGCTGAATAATGAAGATAAATCCGACCTAAGGTTTATATATATCATGTTTGGAAAAGTCAAAGAGGTGCTAGCTTGGCACCCTAGGATTGGTCCATCTTCCGACCCTTATATCTTTTTATCTTTGTCGTATGACCGAACAGTTAAGAGAGTTGGAAACTAAATTCCAAGACCTTGTATTTGGTATATTATATGTCCCAATAAAACCTCACATACCACATGAAATGTATTTCTCAAAAAGCTCTAGTGATCCACCTACTTGTCACTTATGATGTCTGCACAGTCTCGCGAAACTGCAAATATCTCTCTACTACTACATCGTATCAATGAAAGGTTTAATGAATTGGAAACTAGACTAAGAGATATTAAATTTGGTTGGTAGATCATCCAATAATTCCAAGTATATTGGGAGAAAATCTCAGTTACATTTGACCTAATTTTCAGCACATTATGAGTGTAACTTGTGAAGACCTTTGTCGACTTTTGTTCCACAACTTGCTTGAATTCAAAATGTAGAACAAAACTATCATACGATAAAAATTAAATCATGGAATAAACTCCTTATCATGTAATGAACCATAGCCTCACCCTAAAGTGCATGTTATAACATTCCAAACTCGTCGACTTTCGACGGAACTTATTTTCTTCAATTGGTTTAGCTTCTAAGATTTCCAATCCTTTTGGTACTCGTTATTCATGATCTTAAATATTTGTAACCTCAAATGTAACATGAATAACTTAATTTATATTCCATCAAATATAATCTTATTTCTGAGCTTACATCAATTGACTTACGATGTACTCTCACGTACGAAAGCATGAGGTGTAACATCATTCCCCCCTTTGGAAGATTCGTCCTCGAATGTTGACTAATGCACTTTTCCATATCTTAAGAAATAACTCTTACGAATAATTTAATATTGTGTTTGCCATCTAGGGAGTTGTTCGGTGAATAAATCCAAAGGCTAGAATATTCCCCCCTTTAGGCCTCTTTCTCATACCACGACTTGTGGTCGAACTCCTTTCAATGTCGTAACTATTTCTACCTTCTTTCATGCAGCCTAGACAATTCTAACCTTGAATGTGCGCCAATGCGACTCTTATCTACTTTTTTATTTCTTGTTATCTTTTAAACTATTTAATTTTTATTGTATGATAGTTGTGTTCTACATTTTAAAGTCAAGCAAGTTGTGGAACAAAAGTCAGCAAAGGTCTTCACAAGTCACACTCATAATGTGCTGAAATTAGGTCAAATGTAAATGAGATTTTATCTCAATATACATGGAATTATAGGATGATATACCAACCAAATATAATATCTATGAGTCTAGTTTCCAATTCATTAAACTGTTCATCAATACGACGTAGGAATAGAGAGATATTTGCAGTTTCGCAAGACTTCGCAGACATCATAAGTGACAAGTAGGTGGATCACTAGAGATTTTTGAGAAATAAATTTCATGTGCTATGCGAGGTATTGTTGGGACATATAATATATCAAATTTAAGTTCTTGGAATGTAGTTTCCAACTCTCTTAACCGTTCGTTCATGCGACATCAGGATAAAACGATATAAGCGTCGGAAGATGGACCAATCCTAGGGTACCAAGCTAGCACCTCTTTGACTTTTCCAAACTTGATATATATAAACCTTAGGTCGGCTTTATCTTCATTATTCAGCATAAAATGACCAGAGAACACCCATAAACATAACCTCAAGCTATCTTCTAGGGTTTCAAAGAAGATTATCATTCCGGGCAAGAAATCGAGAAGCAATAACATCAAAACAATCCCTACGGCGTAAGTGTCATTATACCTCCTATCCTTTTTATATGAATTCACACAAGTCAAAACAATAAAAAAACATCACAAACAATATCAATAATAATCATATTGAGCCTCCCAAAACAGTCCACACACAACCTAATCACTTCACACATAAGACGACCACCGTAGTCGTGTCAAACGACCCAGAAATGTTACAACGAACGACCAGATCACAACCCTACCTCTATATGGTGTTTCTCAAAAATCTTCCTCCTCCAAAACTCCACAATCAGTAGTAAAACACGCAGCCCAACAACAACCCAAAACAGTCTGCTACAAGTCAAATAACTCGAACTCACGGCTTCCGATCACCGTCCCGTGAGTTCTAACTATTAGGAAACATATTTATCAACATTACTTGATATTTAAACACTTAAATACAGATATTAGATGTTTCTTAACTATGAAGTACCATCCAAAACTCTAACTACAAAGAAAAAGGAGAGGCGGTATAATGACACTTACGTCGTAGGGATCATTTTGATGTTATTGCTTCTCGATTTGTTGCCCGGAATGATAATCTTCTTTAAAAACCTAGAAGATAGATTGAGGTTATGTTTATGGGTTTTATATGGTCGTTTTATGCTGAATAATGAAGAGAAAGCCAACCTAAGGTTTATATATTTCAAGTTTGGAAAAGTCAAAGAGGTGCTAGCTTGGCAACCTAGGATTGGTTCATCTTCCGATGTCGTATGAACGAACGGTTAAGAGAGTTGGAAACTACATTCCAATACCTTCAAATTGGTATATTATATATCCCAATAATACCTCAGATAGCACATGAAATATATTGCTCAAAAAGCTCTAGTGATCTACCTACTTGTCAATTATGATGTCTGCGCAGTCTCGCGAAACTGCAAATATCTCTCTACTCCTATGTCGTATCGATGAACGGTTTAATTCATTGGAAACTAAAGCATAGATATTAAATTTTGTTGGTAATAATCCAATATTTCCAAGTATATTGGGATAAAATCTAAGTTACATTTGACCTAATGTTCAGCACATTATGAGTGTAACTTGTGAAGACCTTTGCTGACTTTTGTTCCACACCTTGCTTGACTTCAAAATGTAGAAAACAACTATCATACGATAAAAATTAACTCATAGAATAACCTCATTATCATGTAATGAACCATATTCTCACCCTAAAGTACATGTTATAACATTCCAATTTCGTCGACTTTCGACGAAATTTATTTTCTTCAATTGGTTTAGCTTCTAAAATTTCCAACCCTCTTGGTAGTCGTTATTCATGATCTTAAATATTTGTAACCTCCAATGTAACATGATTAACTTAATTTATATTCCATCAAATATAATCTTATTTCTGAGCTTACATCAAGTGACTTACGATGTACTCTCACGTACGAACATGGGGTGTAACAGAATCATTCTCACCCGCACCATCAGCTGGAGAATTTATGGCCACTCCTAGGGTGGCATTGGCCTCTACGGCAAGTCGAGCTCTCTTCTTGGGTGCCATTTACTAAAAATTGGAACAATGCACGAGTTATAGGTAGACAACCTCACCTTTCACCACATCGCACGATATAGAATAGAAATAAAAGGGTACTTCCCTAAATGTCCATGAAGCCCCCTAATTATAGATGTGGTAGACAACACACTGATAAGAAGGGCTCTACTAGACACAACTCTGAGACATCCTAGGACACATTTAAAACTTGAGGCTCTGATACCAAGTTTGTCACGCCCCAAAACCGAGGGACGAGACCAAAGCCTAACCGGATGAACCCGGTCAAGCAGACCTGGATCGCCTTTCCTACCCAACGCATTTACGCACGATCATAATGTACATTTATAAGTGAAACATCAAAATAGAATCAAAGCATGCGTTTACAAGACAAGTCAAATGTCCTCTTTTAACGTTTTCAATGTTTAATCTTCCCAAAACATACATTCCACAATACAACACTCTGGATACGGGATCATGATTACAAACGAGTATGAAAACTACCCCAAATACACATATACAACCCACATAATGTCTACGGAGCCTCTAAAGATACGGAGAATAGTATATAAACTTGCCGGCAACAAGGCCCCGACTATACCTTAATAGAACAAAATATACAAAGAAGATGGAATAGACCACGCACGACCCTGAAAGAAGTGAGGCTCACCAAAACTGCTGAGGAGATAAAAGGAAGGCACCACTATCGGCAGACCGAGCTACATGCTATAGAACCACCTACATCCATATAAAAGATGTAGCGCCCCCGGCAAAAGTGACGTTAGTACCATGGAATAATACTAGTATGTATGAACAAGCTTTACTCTAAGTAAAATCAAACAATACACAGATATGAGGCAGTCAAAGAAACCATACAATTACTGCACAGAGATACAGAAAACACAAATGAGAGTTCCACATTTTCTTATTTCAATCGTTCTCCTGTTGCGGCGCGCAACCTGATCCCACCTTACAATCATATTCCACCCCTATTTCTTCTGTTGCGGCGTGCAACCCCATCCTACCATACAATCACATTACACCCTTATTACTTCTGTTGCGACGTGCAACCCGATCATACCTTACAATTCTGTTGCAGCGTGCAACCCGATCCCCCCGTACAATTCTGTTGCAGCGTGCAACCCGATCCCATCGTACAATTCTGTTGCGGCGTGCAACCCGATCCCACCGAACAATTATGTTGCAGCATGCAACCCGATCCCATCGTACAATCATATTTGATAGCACCATCAACCAATCAATTCAATCACAAGGATTTTCATCATCAAGAATTTACATTTGTAACAACCAAATAACCATGTGAAATCAAGGCCATAGTAATCTTTACCAAACAGTGAGTCATATACGGCATACCATCAACATATAGTTCAATTAGATAAATCCACATTTCCTTTCCATTACTTGCTACACAACATTTAGCACTTAGATACATTCAACAATTTGATTCTTTATCGTTTCTTTCATTTTGCAGCACATCCTGTCATACCGATGTATTCAACATTTAACGAGCTTTGCACATGATGGAATAAGCACAAAGAATCACCTTTTCACAATCTCATATAGCATGGTGGCATGGTAATCAACTAGGATAATCAAAGAACAAAATCTTACCCCTCAACACATTAGAACAGTCAATTCACATATGCATAAGCCAGAAACTCATACCGAATGCTCGGACACCAACAAGGTGACTCTACGAAGATTAAAGTTAGCCATACATACCTCGAGTAGAAATTCCCCTTTAATATCTATTCTCAACCCAATGAACCTTCTATTGCCTCCAATCTAATTTACAAGATGCCATGTTTAGACTTAGAATTAGAAATCATGAACTCATTTGGGCATTTTATCAAACACTATGTGATCCCTTTGATTAATTAATTCCCTTTTTAGTGGAAGGTCACTCTAACTTACATCCCTTTGCTAGATTAGGACAATTCATGAACATGCATGCAAGTCTTAGCTTTTATCTTCAAGAACCAATTCATGTGTGTTCCATTTTTAACCAAAACCTAAGAATTGAATGGAAATGGGGTGGGGACTTACCTCTTATGGTGAAGAAGATGACGACTACTCGATTAATTCCAGGCCTGAGTTGAGATGGAGGACCAACTTGGGGAAGATGAGGACTTCTCTCACTTATCTTTATTTTGATAAGATAGTCTTTAAAAATGAAGGGTAGGGGTGTTTTATTAAACTGGGGGTCGGGTTTTAAAATTAGAAATTAGAAGCCCTGAAGCAGGTATGCGGTCAGGAATGCGATCGCATTCCTGTTATGCGGTCCACATAGCTGTCGCATAAATGGCCTTCAGATGGGACAAAAAGGAAAGCAGATTGCCCAGGTATGCGACCACTATGCGATCCGATACCTGTCATGCGATCGCATAGTGCATAGCATAACTCCCTCCGCAAAAAAAGAGGTGCAAGAATACGACAACTATGTGGCCCGCATTCGTGAAATGCGATCACATTATGGGCCGCATAGCTATCCTCAAAATGGAAAACAACTGTCTAGGTATGCAACCACTATGCGGTCTGCATACCTGATCTGCGATCGCATAGTGGACCGCAGACCTGCGCAATTCTGGAAAATTTTATCTTTTAAGTCCCGGGGGTACTTTTTACTCCATAAGGGTCCGTTTTAAGAATTTCTACAGTTATAACCACATGGGAACTCATTCGGGCATTGTTTTTAGACTTGAAATTTTTTGGGTCTTTACAGATTAATCTCAAAATGACAAGACTATCGGAGAGATTACTCTGAATGCGGCTTGACTATCGAGATTACTCTCAAAATGAACCTACTATCAGAGAGATTACTCTCAGTGTGGCTCGACTGTCGGAGAGATTATTCTCAAAATAAGCCGACTATCAAATAGATTACTCGTACTATGGATCGCCTACCGGAGAGATTACTCTCAAAATGACCCGACTATCGGAGAGCTTACTCTCAATGTGGCTCGACTGTCAGAGAGATTACTCTCAAAATGATCCGACTAAGGAGAGATTACTCTCAATGTGGCTCGACTATCAGAGAGATTACTCTCAAATTGACCCGACTATCGGAGATATTACTCTCAATTTGGCTCGACTATCAGAGGGATTACTCTCAATGTGGCCCGACTATCGGAGGTTATATCATCCATGTAGACCTTTGTGCCCATTCTAATATTCTTGATTTGGACTTTGATGACCTTTTGTTTTGCAACCCGAAGAGATGGAAAATTTCAGAGACTATACCTCAGCTTCCTCCAAACTTAGATATCTCGTAATAGAGATTGAAGATGGCATAGAACAATACAAGCTTTTGGTTCACACCCCACAAGTTGGCCGATATGCAGCCTCATGGCCTTCTTTGAGGAACTCCCTTCATGTAGAAAACTGGACCCTGCATCATAAGTCTACTTCTAATCTGTTGTCCAAGATGTGCTCTCTCCAAGAACCAATCCATATCCACGTAAACATAACTAGCACCCTTTCAAACTTAGGGTGTTGCATAATTCAAGGAGAAGTACATTAGGGAAACACAACAGAAATCGAGGGCGAGTATCATCATATTCCAGGATATTGGGAATGGGCTGAAGATGTACTTTGTGGAAGACAACAAAGCCTGAGTACAACAAAGATTTACAATCCTGTCTATGCCTTATTTTTCACTTATGATAGAAACTCTAACATATTGTGAGGCTTGGTGCCCCAAGACGAACATGCTTCTTAAATCAGCCAGGGAAGTATCTATCTCTCTTTGGGACTTACATATCCTTGGAGGTCTTCCCATTGCAGGTTCTCCGTATGAAGAAGTGGTATCTGAGACAAGAGAACTCATCGGTTTGGACGAAAAACAGATGAGATTTATTCGTTGATCTTGCGAGTATTTATTTTATACTTTTCATCACCTTAAGGAAGGTACGAGTGTTAACCAAAAAGTCTCCTTGAGCAAGTGGACAAATTTTTTGTATAAAAAGCTTTAACATATAAAACTTCCCCATTGCGAAAGGAAAAGAAATCTGTGCGCCTAAAGTCGACATATAATCCTAATAGAGTTATTCCCGAGAAAACTAGGTGGTCGAGTGATCAAGAAGCTACATTCTCCAAGCTTAGGATGAGGTCTGACAAGAAAGATGAAACACATATAGCAACATTTTTATCAATTTGGCTATGTGCCTCTGTGTTTCCCAAGGCATAAAACTTCATTCGTCCCGAGACTTTCAAGATGGCAAGCATGCGAAAGATTAGCCTTGCGGTCCCAATTTTGGCGATAATTTATCATGGTTTGAATAAGATTTCGTGTTCTTCCCAACTTGATCAGGTCAAAGTTTGTTTTTCCATCCATTATGTTTACAACTAGCTTGCACATTACTTCAAATCCCATTATCCATTTGCTAAGGATCCGTCTGTCCCTTTGATGGTGGCATACTCAGGAGCGGGAGCCGCGAGGTACTTTGACAAGAAGGATGCAAGAAAACGCATCCACAATAGGGAAGATATGGTTTGGACACCAATAATGTTAACCAATTCTCGTACTTATTATTATGTGAATAACGATGCCCCTCAAGATTTGGAGTCATATTACTTCACGAGCTTACATTTTAATTACCTCCCTTTGAGGTATGGTTACTCATTCATCATCGAGCTATATAGCCCACATCGGTTTGGTCGTCAATTTGGGTTTTACCAGAACGTCCTCGATTTTTGGAGAATGATATCCGTAACGCCTCTCTAGATAAATGACTCAGATTTTTGGAGGATTTGCTTATTGTATCGGTTATGTCACATGCGGCTTTTCCCCCAATGGGAGATCCTATGGAGAATCCTTTCTCCACCAATTATATGTCTTGGTTGGAGAATGTGCATGGGAAGTTTCTCGAGAATAATTTACAAGCTTTGGTACACAATGTTGGGCTAAAATCTACTAGTCCTTTAGGAGGTGAAGATCAAGATGTTGGAAAGACTCTCTCAAAAATCAAAGAACCACCTACTCCAATCCCAAAAGTAGTTACATAACATAAGAAAAGGAATCTTAAATCCTCAAAGGTATCTTTGAAAGAGGTCGTGTGCACTTCATCAGATATAGAGAAACACCATCCAGTTCTTCCATTTAGCACGCAAGTTCCTCAAGATACAAGTCAGAGTACCAATGAAGATCAAATTGGAAAAGGAAACGACCTAACCCATTAGAGATCGTAGAGTTTCCAAGTGTTGATAGACCCTCAAGAACACATACATCTTGTAACAAGAAGGTAATAATATAATCACCTTGCTCTTTTTTTATTTTTTTTAATCGAACGAATAGCTTCAGTAAAGAAATTACCCACTTTCTTTGCCTTTTCCTTATGAAGTTAAATGCCATTGGGCATCTGGTGGTATCCTCACATGACAAGCCACAAGTGAGTAATGAATATGTTGGAGTGCCTACATCAAAAGTTAAGTTTTCTTCAAAGGCATCATCTCTTCCTCATAACGAAGCCCTAAAAATACAAACTCCAAATGGGATAACTCGCATTCCACCAATGACAAATGTAGCTTTCTGAAGGAAAGATCATTGTCTTTAATTGCAAAAAGGAATTTATCTTGGGACTTTGGGAGGATATTTGCAAGAGACTCTCTAAAACTCGTGCAGAACTGCTCTCATCTTATAGGGATCAAATCATTGAGATTTTCGAGGATATGAAGAAGGCGAATATTTGATCTTTCTCCATTAGAGTGATTACTGGATTCTCTTTTTGATCTTGATGCTTCATATGACCAAGTGCGATCCAATTTGGATGATAAGACGATTCAAGATGAGAAGTTGGAGCTGATTCCAAAGATAAGGATCATATTGAATCGTTCAAACTTGAAGCAAGTGACAAAGTCAAGAAAGTTTCCTCTAGTGAAAATAAATTGAAGAGAGTTGTGAAGAAGTTCCAGACATTACAACAAGAGAGGGACAACCTCGAAGGTGTTATAGAAGCGACTCAAAAGGAGGTTGAAGAGATTCAAGAAAAATTTTCAGTTGCTGAGACTCAGTTCTCTTTATATGACAATGTAAATTTGCTGACTGTTGAAGATTCGGCCAATTTGGAGGAGAAGAAGAAGAAGAACCTGGGGACTAGCTGTCAAGAATTGATCAACTACAAGTTTTGTTTAGATTAGGCTATTAACATTATCTCCCCTTTATCTCTATGTTAGATTGACCCAGTGGATATTTATTTCATCTTAAATAAGGTTGCTTCTCTTTTTCTTTACATTTCCCGACATTTATCTTAGTCGCATAATTTTCAGCCTTACGCGCTTGTAATGAATGATTCATATCTTGTCGTGGGAGAGTCCAAATAACGAATCGTTTGATTTCTAGAAAATTAGACTTCAATATATAAAAAATATCCAAAACATAGAATCAAACACCTCCAGAATCGACCCAAATAATATTTTGAAACAAACTTTAGATTCCATCACGTAGAAAATTTCAGATTTGCGCAGTCCCACAAAAAAATCATATCTTGGTGTAGAAAAGTCAGAATCACAAACCGTTTGATTTTTTGGAAACTAAATTACAAATCTATAACATATTCAAAATTCAAATTTTAATTCCTTAAGGATAGCTTCATATAATAGTTCGAAATCAATACTAAATTCTGACACAACGACGATTTCAGATTTGCGTGACTTCACCAAAATGTTTGTATCTTGATGTAGGAATGTTGAAATCACGAACCATTTGATCTATTGGAAACTAAAATTCAAAATATTAAATATATCCAAAATTATAAAATTTAATACCTTAAGGATAGTTTCATATGATGGTTTGAAGTCGATTTGGTTTCTATTATGCCGACAGTTCCAAATTAGCGCGACTGCACCAAATATTTTGTATCTTCGCGTGGAAGCCTCAAGATCGCAAGACCTTTTTCATTGAAAGAAATTAAAATTCAAGAGATTCATTCTCACTAAATATCTTGGGTTCAAGCCTCACTAAATTTGAAACGTCGTGAAGGCTCGCCAAAAAAATATGAAGGTTTTGATAACATGAAGGCATAACGAATTCCCGAACTAAATGCAAATGCTTGGAATCTTCCTAAAAGATATTAATCATTTTATTGAAGATACCAATTTACCATAGCGGTTTTCCCCCTTCAAAATCAGATGAGATCTAAAGTTTAACAGAAGAATGGTATCTTAACTCGATTTTCAAGTGCCGATTGAATGGATTACATTCCATTGTACTTAATTCGGACAATGATTGGGGGATTATGTATCTTTTGGACTTATGCGACTGAACTCAGAATGAAACTCTAAGCTGCCTACGTACCTTGGTGAAAAATATCAAGTAATACCGTAGTTCAGAATGAGTGATTTTCTTTTTATTTTTTTATGTCCTAAATTTTTTCTAGGCTGCCTATTTCAAGGTTTTCAACCTAGCGGACTTTTTTTGTGTGGGTCGTACCCAATTTAGACTCATGCGGGTCAGGAGTGCAAGGACATGCAATTTAGGCTCATGCGTCAAGGAGCGTCGCAACATCATGGATAATACTTCTTCAAGAACTTGCCATTGATAGGGCCAATTCTCATGCCATCTGCATCAACCAGTTTGTAAGCCCTACTTGAGTAAGCTTCTTGTATGACATATGGCACATCCCATTTTGAAGTGAACTTCCCTACATGTTTATGGGAAGTAATAATGGGTCTTCGTATGGCAAGGACTTGATATCCTACTTGAAAGGATCTCGGGAGAACTCTTTAATTTAAGGCGCGAGATAATCGAGATTGATAACATTCAAGACTCTGCTGAGCTTCCAACCTCTTCTCATCAAGAGCCTCCAACTCTGCTAATCGAAATCGACCATTTTTTTCATCGGTGATCCCTTCTTGAATAGCCAGTCGTAATGAGACGCTCGAGTGGCAAGACAACTTCGACTCCATAAACAAGCGAATAAGACGTCGCTTGTGTTGTCGTGTGATGAGTCGCCCTATATTCCCATAGAGCTTCTTCCATACGGTCATTCTAATCTCGTTTGGATTTGGAGACTACTTTCTTTAACAAGTTGCATAGAGTTTTGTTGAATGCCTCAGCTAGACCATTGGCGGCAACATTGTACATTGAAGAGTTACGTTGCTTGAAGCCAAAGAGATCACAAATCTTGTTCATCAACCTATATCGAATGGCTTTCCATTATCCATTATTATGTAACGAGGAATTCCAAAGCAATAGATTGTGTTTACTCGAATGAAACTTGCAACATTTTCCTTCTTTACCTCCTCAAGAGCAATAACTTCAACCTATTTTGAGAAGTATTTAGTTGCAGCCAAGATGTATAGGTGCCCACCAAAGGACTTTGGCAGTGGTTTAGCAACATCTAATCCCCAAGAGTCAAACGGCTAGGATGCAACAGTCGGGTGTAACACTTCAGGAGGTTGATGAATAAAATTCGCATGGAATTGACTAGCCTTGCATCTTCGAGCGTAGTCCAAGCAATCTTTTACCATCGTTGGCCAATAATATCCCATCCTTTTTATATAGAAGTGGAGCTTTGGTCAAGACTGGTGTGACCCACAAACCCCAGAATGTGCCTCTTGCAAACTTGGAGTACTTATTCTTCCCCTAAGCATCATAAGAGTACTCTCTCCAATGACTTTCTGCATAGAGTATTTTTGCAGTAAAGGAAGTGAGGTGCACGACGATGGATTCAGTCCTTCTTCTCGGATTTTCTGGAATTATTCCATAACATAAGTAATCAATAGGTTGTTGACATTCTTCTTTCTCAACTTCAGAAACAACGACAAGATGCTTGAGCTCATTTTCTTCACATTCAGCCTCATCTGGCGGGGGCACTACCCATTTTTGGCAGACATTAACTTGTGCCTGATCAAGCAGGGTTAACGATGAATCTAGGTTAGCTAAAGCATCAGCCTTCTTATTCTTTCCTTGGCACATTCAGTATAGTCACATCACCGAACCACCCCATTAATTTTATAGCGTAATCATAATATGGGCGTAGTTCAGGATTCTTGACCCGTAACTACCTAGAAGCTAATTGACCACTAACTGAGAGTCACCAAAGACTTGCAACTGAAACCACTTCATTTCGACAGCTATTTCAAGCCCAAGTATTAGTGCTTGATACTCAGCAACATTGTTAGAGCAGAGTTGCGTCAACGTAAAAGAGTAGGGCAGAACTTCACCTTGAGAAGTGACAAATACTACAGCAGCACCAGCTCTTCTGTGATATGCAGCACCATCAAAAGTACATCTTCCATGGAGGCTGAACTTCAATGACCATTGCGTCCTTATCGGGTAGTTCTTAAGTTAGCTCCCAATCATCAGGTATAGGGTGATTTTCCAAGAAGTCCGCTAACACTTGTCCTTTTATATCCTTTTAAGGGATGTACATTCAAATTGTTGAAACTGGAGGTACCACCTTGCTAGTCGATCACTAAGGAAGTTTTTGACATCACGAACTTGATGGATTTGCTCTAGAAACCAAACGAATGACATGATCTTGAAAGTAGTGCTTTAAATTTTGGATTGAGAAGACCAACGCCAACATAAATTTTCAATTGGCGAATAATTCAGCTCATTTGGTGTCATCATCCTGCTCAAGTAGTAACAGGAGTTTTCTTTCCCTTCACTTTTTTCTTGGGCCAATAGCGCTCCAACCGACCTTTCTTGTGTTGAAATGTATAGTATCAACGGTTTTCCAAGTATAGGGGCTGTCAAAACTGGAAGCTTCATCAAATAGGATTTAATACTCTGAAAGGCATTGCTACGAGCTTGGTCCCATTTGAAAGTGGATTCCTTTCTTCATAAGGCGACTGAATGGTTGGCACCTCCCATCTAGGTTTGAGATGAATCTCATAAGGTACACTAACTTTCCTTGCAGACTTTTCAATTCCTGAATATCCCAAAGCTCAGGCATTTTAAAAATTGCATCCACTTTTTCTTTATCAATTTCGATCCCTCTATGTTGCATAGTGAAACCAAGGATAATTCTAGGAGTAACTCCAAAGGAACATTTCAATGGATTGATCCTAAGTTGGTATCTCCGGAGCAACTCGAACAACATTCTCAAGTCTTTTAAGCAGTCGCTCTTCTCTCTTGATTTTACCACCAAGTTATCAACATAGGATTTGACATTCTTGTGGATAAAATCATCAAAAATATTCTCCATAGGCCTTTGGTAAGTATCACCAGCGTTCTTCAAGCTAAAAGGCATTACCTTGTAGCAATAAATGCCTTCGGGGGTACGCAATGCAGTAAGCTCTTCATCTTTTGGCACTATGCAAATTTGGTTATAACCTAATGAACCATCCATAAACGACATTTACTTATACCCAATAGTAGCATCGATCATCAGCTTTGGAATAGGAAGCAGGAATTCATCTTTCGGGCATGCATTGTTGACATCTCTAAAGTCAACACACACTCGAATCTGGCCCTTTTTCCTTACAGGGACAATACTTGAAACCCATGTTGGGTATTAACTTCACGAATAAAGCCAACTTCGATGAGTTTTTTAACTTCGGTTTCAATCAAGTGAACCAAGTCCGTCTTAAAGCGCCTTTGGGCTTGTTTAACTGGGCGAGCACCATTCTTGACAGCAAGTTGATGGACTGCTACTTTCAGATCCAATCTAGGAAAATATTTGTGGCTCCAAGAAAAGACATCCCTGAACTCCTTGAGTAATTCAATATAAGTTCTTTCTTCATCAACTTCTAGTAAAGAACTTAGGTAGGTGGGTCTTGGTTCTTCATCGGTGCCAAGGTTAACTTCTTTTAAGGCATCAACTGTAGTTTTCACTCCGTCTTCAAGTTCAGGTGGAGCATCTTCCGCATCTTCATCTTCTCGAGAGTCCCCATCGTTTAAGTATATACGATAACACGGTGAAACATCCTCTAATTCTACATTATCCTCCATTGAAGCTGAACACCATTCTCGCCTTGTACATTAACATGATACGAAGAATCCACACTTTCTTGATATTCGTCACATTCCTTAGTGTATAACATATTATATGGCTTTACCTTCAGTACTTCTTTGCATGAAACCACAAGTTTTGTTTGTTGCCTCATTCTAGAAGGAACCAAACTTTGGAAATCCTTATAGATCTTCTGGATTTTGGGCGAAGTGGGTGTTCTTATGCTTTGAAAATTTCTCTGGAACTTGTTCCCCTTCTTTAATGGATCCAATCTCTCAAACACGGAAGTATCACTGTTGATTTTCCATGTCGATCAAAGATAGAAGGCCTGTTAAAAGCGGCAAATTCATCTTCTACAGTGATATAATTGTTGCTCGCCCTTCCTGTGGAGATACACACTGGTGAAGGTTGCTTGTATCCCAAACCTTCACGTGGTTATCTCGTTGTAGCTTCTGATGGTAGCTTCCCTAAATTTGACGGCTCATTAGGATTATATCTAGATTTTGCAAATAACATGTAAGCGTTAGAATCAAAACCTTCATCTGTTCACTTTGTAGGGAGTGACACATTCTGCAAACGATTTTGGGCCACAAACCTTGCAACCGGCAGTGAGGATGACTTTACTGCCTCAATTCGTTGACCAGAAGAGTTAACCCCTTTAACACGTTAGTTTTGAGATTAAAGGATTCACCTTCATCTTTCTTCTTTTTAGGGACGTATTGGAGCGGAGGAGTTACTTTCTTGCCGTGAGACACAATGTTCCCTTTATGAGACTTATTTGGGTTGTGGTGTACCTTCTCAGAAACAACTTGATTCTTTCGGCAAACACCTCAGCTCTCCTTAGCCGTGGACTCATCATCCTTGTCATTGATGACATCATTAGCTTTTAGCTCCTTCATAATGCGGTTCTTCAAGTAAAACTTTGCATTTGCAAAGTGTGACTCAGCCTTAGTGAATGGCTCGTCATCAACAATTATCTTCTTCTCGACTTTACCTACATAGTATTTCAAACATTGATGATAGGTAGATGGAACCACTTTATTCTCATGTATCCAAGGCCTTCCAAGAAAGACGTTGTATGAAGTCTTTGCATCAATCACATGTACCCATTCACTTGATGCATATCTTTAATGGTGATTCTCAGCCTGATCGCGCCTATGGCTGTTTCCCCCCCCTTGGTTGAATCATTGGATCATCACACGACTATCTGAGAGTTTGTTCATGGGAATACCAAGTTCTTCTCAGTGCGAATTGGAAAAATGTTCACTGATGGTCCTCCATCAACCAAAATTCGATTTACCCTTTCATCACACATATAGCCAACCAGGTACAATGGGCGGGGTATGAAAAGTGTCACCTAGTAGAAGATCGTCATTTGTGAACGTGACTTTTTCCTCACAAGTAGTAACTTCTTGAGGAGTGTACTCGATGAGCTTTTTCGAAGATGGTACCAATGGTAGGTCATCACTCTTTTCTTCCCATTTGTCAGCATGGCAACAAGAAGCATCAATACCCTCATAGGAAATCTTCATGTGGAACCAACTTGGCAAACACTCCTCCAAGGTCACTGGATGTCGTGGCTTTTGAGGGTGGTTCACCTATAATTTTTCTTTCTTTAAGTGCTTAACTGGATTCCATCTCCTTGGTCTTTTTACCATCATTTTCCTTCTTGGTTGTTCTACCGATTCTTTTCGTGGGATCCTTCTGTGGTGCCTACGATGAGTCACTAACGTCCAACCTTCCTCATCATCAGGTTGATTGATTTCTTCTTTGTCGTTCTCCGGTAATTCTTCATCTTTAATTTCTTTATAACAAAATAATTCATCTGGATTGAATGAGCCAAAGGTGATAGAGACTTGGTTTGTATTTTCTTTCTCATCTTCAAGCACAATCTTCTTTTCGCGAGCCAAGTCCATAAATTTGTCCTTGAAGACAAAACTTCTCCAGAGGGTGGCTCACAAGTTGATGATATTTGTAGTAATTTGGGTCATAAGTTTTCCCAGCTTCATTTGGATGCTTCATCTCTGGAAGCTCAATGAGATTTAACTCTAGGAGTTCTTCGAAAATGGCAGGCACATCAGAGTCCAAAAATGGGTACTCTTTCTCTTGCATTTCTTTTAGAGTCAACTTTACACTTGGCTTATCCTAAAAGTTAGTGGATTTCATACTCTGCTTCTTGCTCACCTTTGTCGTGAACTTTACAATTCATGTGTTGACATTCATAACTTCTTTTATTTGGGTCTTGGATAAGAACTTGCCCCACTTCCTGACTTCTTGCTTGTCGTTCCCTTTGCGAGGTCCATAGAGAGGCAGCCTTTCATTTCCAGCAGAGGCCATGCTCAATTCCATGTCATGGGCGCGAGCTGCAAGTTCTTAAAATGTGCTAGGTTTGATACCTTTCAAGTTGTAGCGCAATCCCCAATGCATGCCTTGGATGCACATCTCTATGTCAGAAGCTTCACTAAGCCTGCCTTTACAGTTGAGGTTTGCATTCCTCCAACGATTGATAAAGTCAATAACTGGTTCACCCTTTCGTTGGCGAGTATTTGTGAGTTCCACCATGCTCATAGTGCGCCTTGTTCTATAAAAGAGATTGAGGAACTCTTTCTCTAGTTGATCCCAGCTATCAATAGATCCCCCCTCGAGGTTTGTATACCAATCAAAAGCATTTCCTTTTAGCAAGAGGACAAACTGTTTGATGAGCTAATCTCCATAATTCCCAGTGTTGTTGCATGTCTCAACGAAGTGCGCCACATGTTGCTTTGGATTTCCTTTACCATCAAATTGTTGAAACTTTGGAGGTTGATAAGGCATCTTCAGCATCTCGATCCTTGCAGTGTATGGCTTTGCGTATGTAAGGGAGGACTTGGCAGCAACTTCATATTTATTCTTAATAGTTCCTTTAATGAACTCATTCAGTTGATTGATGGGAATCATCCCTTCGAATGAGACAGGGATAGCCTTAGCGGATGCTACTCGTCTTGGGGTAGAATCAATATCTGGAACTTCTGGGAGCTTGCCAGGTGCATGGGTGGATTCTTCTTCCATCAAGATTCCCACCTTGTCTGTTAGCTTGTCAATTCTAGCATCTTGATTTGGCATGCACTTGGTCAAGCCAACGATTGCTTCCGTCAAGTTTGTCAACTACTCTTCCACAGATGAAGTGTTTGTCACCAAGGCTTGCATGATTGTTATAGATGATGGGGAGTAGCATGGATTGTCACACATATTTATTATCGAATAGATCACGCTATGCAGTGTAAGTGGGGAGGATCCATCACTTGAAGTATAATCATCTTATTTCACAACAGAGTTCTTGGATCTAGAGAGGTCAAGTAGAGCAAGAGTTTTCTTGATCTTTTCAGCAGCATCGCTTCCTCCTTCGGATGCATTTGTGGAAGATCTTGCTCCTTTTGAGGAAGAAGATCCCAAAACAGGAGTTGATGCAGACGAAACTTGGAGTGCTTGTTTTCCTAAAGAGATTGCTTTGCTCCTCGTAACCGGTTCGACGCTTCCAAACGTAACATCGAGGATGCTTTCACCATCAGCATAGAACTAGAGTTAGCAGCCTTGGTGGTATTTGATCCGGGGTTGATTTTCTTTGAAACCATTTTGATGTTCTTAAACTTTAGTGATTGAAAAGCTGAGATGACAAGTAGAGATTGTCCCACTGGGCATGCCGGAATTTTTAGACAATAAATTGCGTCGAGAAAATAAAATCAAGACCGAAAATATTTCAACAATCGTAGTATTTGATTTCAAATATTTGAATGTACAATCTCTATGAATCCTCTGATTATTCTTTCCAATAATAAATAAATTCAAGGGCCTTTGAACTTGATCTTGAATCTATACTTGTTTCTAAGAACGATGTCTTGAATGCAACTAGAACGAACTTTGATTTGAACTCGTACTCCTTGACTTGTTCTTCGTTCTTGAGCTTGAACTTGATTTCTTGAGATTGAAGTTCTTCGTTCTTGATCCTGAACTTGAACTTGATTGCTCCAAGTTTGAAACTTGTAGAGATATTTGCAATGTTTGATCCACGAGCTCTCTCTTGCTTCTTGTTATAACTTCTACTGTCTTTTCTGGGTTATGAAGACCCCTATTTATAGTTGTGGAAGGGAGGATTTGTGATAAGAACAAACTCTTTCCGAACAATCAAATTGAAGTGTGACATGGCCCCATTTGATTGACCAGAACATTTCACTTGCACACATGGCGCGATTTCATTGGCCTTTTAATGTGATTTGACATGCCTTGTCATTTTGACATGTGGCATGATCCTAATGGATCTTCCACTTGACTTAGTGTGCCACGTCATATGACACATGGAACCAAACTGGGCCTCTAGGAAGATGAAATCTTAGGCTTAATGAAGTGGTTTCATCACTTTTAGCCCAATTATATAGGTTAGCCCAGCGCATTTGGACCTATTTATTAAATCCATATTGGTTTTGATACACTAATCCAAAGAAGTACACATAATTGTTATATAAACCTAGTGCGGCACCATAATTGATCCCAAAGTAGTTTAAAATGCCAGACGTGCCGAAGTATGATGGGACTTCAGATCCTCAGCAGCATATGACAACTTGTCTATGGTCGGATCTCTTTGAATGAGGCTACGCATTTCACATCTCTGAGTTGCTGAAGCATTCACCAAAGGTCTGAATCCGAGAAGTTCCGACGCTTCTCAGTAGTTGAAAGAAAGTTTGCTCATGTTCCAGGAAACTACTTGGGCGGATGTTCATAACGGGTAGGAGTCAAAGATAAGGATTGGGGATGATCATCTAGGTTTACCGATGCGGTTAAGGGTCAGGATCAGAAGAAGAATAAAGAGAAATCGAAAGATGATTTCGACACATATCGACGGTCTTCAAGGAGTCGGATTTTTCCATATGAACGGGCCGAAGGACGTGGCAGAGGTTTTCGATCAATGGATAGATACGCTACCAATAGGAGAACTGATCGCAGCCGAAATAATAGGTCGTTACAGGACAAGGAAACATTAGGTTCTCTAGATTCTTCCTACCCCAAGCTTTCTGAATAAAACTTCAATGTCAGCGTAGTGGATCTGGTGTTAGCTATAAGGAAAATTAAAGAAGCACTGTTCCAGATCCAATGAGATCTGACCTTAGCCAAAAAGATACTAATTTGTGGTACGAATACCACGGGACAAATGGTCACTAGATTGGGGACTACCAGCATCTGCACGAAGAGGTAGAGACATTGCTGAAGAACGACCATCTCAGGGAATTTTTGAGTGATCGGGCAAAAAAAAATTACGGCCGCAGTCGCGATATTGCGGAGCCTTCAAAAGAAGGAGAGGGTCCTCCATGTTTGATGATCAACATGATTTTTTTTGGGGGAGGGGGACAAGATTAATGGTGTGACATTTTCAGCGACAAAAAAGACAAAAGTGTTGGTAACCTACAGCAAGAGACTCTATGAAGTTACCGAGGACGACATTACTTATACTAAGGAAGACGCGGATGGGCTGCTTCTACCATATAACGACGCCCTGGCAATCTCCCAAAATGTCTTACATTTTAAAATTAAACGTGTTCTGGTGGATCTAGGATGTTCGAAAAACATTATACATTGAAGAGTATTGGAGAAAGCCAAGCTCACGAAAGTATCATTCCAGCCACAAAACTCTTCACGAGTTCAATCTGGCAAGCGTGAAAACTCGGGGAGAGATCATGCTACCCACGATATCTGAGGATGGTGATGAAAACGACCCTTTTCGAGGTAGTGGATGGTGATATGGGTTACAATATCAGCCTGGGGAGACCATGGTTGCACAAATGAAGGTTGTGCCATCAACATATCATCAGTAGCTGAAATTCCGAACTCCCAAGGGTGTTAAATAAATAAAGGGTGACCAACCGGAAACAAGGGAGATGAATGCAATCTCAGTCTCTAGTAGCGAAGGGAAGGAGCCTGGGGAATAATGATTATAGGTACCGGCGCCTGCTCCTGAGCCAAGCGAAATCAACCAGGGGGAAGAGTAGTCAGAATCATATCAGGTACCAAGGTATTTCTAGGTACTAGAAGAGACATACACAACAAAATCTATAGCGGAGGAACTTGAACAATTTGCATTATTCAAAAAGTTCTTGGAAAAGAAGTTCCACTTGGGTACAGGACTGCACCCTGAGCTCAAGTCTAGATCTATTGAATTCCTTAAATTGAATGTTGATTGTTTTGTGTGGTCGCATGCAGATATGAGTGGTATCCCGCCAGAAGTGGCCGTACACAAGCTAATCCTGGATCCCAACATCCCTCCGGTAAGGCAGAAAAAATGTGTTATTACCAAGGACAGAAACAAATTTGTCAAAGAAGAGGTACCTCTCTTGCTTGATATCAGTTCAATTCGATAGTTAAAGTATCCTGAGTGGCTAGCTAAAGTAGTGTTAGTAATAAAGCATAACAATAAATTTCGCATGTGCTTAGACTATAAGGATTTAAAAAAGGCGTGCCAAAAAGACTCTTTCTCATTCCCAAACATTGATCAAATGATCGATGCAATGACCGGACACGAGCTAATGAGTTTTCTCAATGTGTACTCCGGGTGCAACCAAATCAAGGTTAACTAGGAGGATCTAGAAAAAACATCGTTCATAACAAACTTTGGCACACATTGGTATAATGTGATTCCCTTTGAGCTAAAGAACGCCAGAGCCATGTATCAGCAGCTCGTGAACATAATGTTCCAAAAACAAATAGGGAAAACCATAGAAGTTTATATAGATGATATGATGGTTAAGTCTTTGAACTCAGTTGATCATCTTAAACACTTGCAAGAAACTTTTGACATATTAAGGAAGCATAACATGAAGCTTAACCCCGAGAAGTGTGCGTTCGGGGTCAGCTCTGATAAGTTCCTGGGATTCCTGGTGTCACAAAGGGGTGTTCGGGATCATCTTAAAAACTTGCAAGAAACCATTAAATACATCTTGGATTAGATATCGAGCGTGAAGGAGGTTCAAAGGTTAACAGGTAGCCTGGCCACTTTGAATAGATTCATTTCACGGTCTTCAGAGAAATGCCATCATTTCTTTTCACTTCTCAAAAAGAAGAGCAACTTCGAATGGACCCGGAGTGTCAGCAGGCTTTGAGCAATTTTAAAAGGTATTTGTCAAGTCTTCTGTTACTATCAAAATTGGAGGAAGGTGAACAGTTGTTGATCTACTTAGTGGTCTCAGAGGTAGCGGTAAGTGTCATTTTAGTCTGTGAGGACGAAGGTATGTTGTCTCCTATTTATTACGTTAGTAAAATCCTAATGGAGAAGAATATCGCTACCTACATTTGAAAAAATTAGCCTTAGCCCTCGTAGTCGTCACTCAAAACCTAATGCCTTATTTCCAATGTCACTCGATAGTTGTGATGGCCACTTTTCCCCTGCAAAATATTCTGCATAAGCCTAAACTCTCATGTAGGCTGGCCAAGTGGGCCATCAAAACAGCAAATTTGACATAGAATATAAATACATGACTGCAATTGTCACAAGTTTTGGACGACTTGTGGACGATTCCAGTCTAAGACTTTTACATCTGGCTACGAAAGAAGTAGTAATGTTGTCGGAATACACATCAGGAGTTTGGACCTTTTTCACGAACGAGGATTCCAATGTGAAAGGTTCCGAGCTGGGCATAATAGTGACCACGCCCACAGGAGATACCCTAAGGTAGGCCATAAGAACTGTTCCTCTGATTAACAATGAAGCGGAGTATGAAGCTTTAATTAAGGGACTCGAATTGGCCTGGTGACTAGACTCCGATGTCATAGAAATAAAAATGCAGCTCCTAGTTGGTGGTAAATCAGGTCTACGAGATCTTCGAAGCCAAATAGGAACGCGTGCGACAATACGTAATTAAGGTCCAGGATTTGCTCGCTCAGTTCAGGGAATGGTCAATTACACACATCCTGAGAGAAGAGAATGCAGACACAGTAGCCAATCTAGGCTCGTCTACAAAAATAAAAGGATTATATTCCGGTACAATCATGCAGCTTATGCACTCGGTGCTAGACATAGATAGCTATTATGAGGTAAACGCAACCAATTTAGTCCGGGACTGGAGAAATGAGATCATTAACTATTTCGAGCATGGAAATTTGCTTGAAGATCCCAAGGCATCTCGGGTGCTATGCACTAAGGCAGTGCCATATAGTTTCAAAGGAGGTAAACTATACATAAGATCTTTCCAAGGCCCGTTGGCCCGATGTTTGGGAGCCTCCATAGCTAACTATGTTATGCGAGAAGTCCACGAAGGGATTTGTGGAAATCGCTCAGGCGCGATTCCTCGGTGCTAAAGTTAACTAGGGCAGGATACTATTGGCCCCGAATGGATCAAGGTGCCAAGGCTTATGGTAAAAAATGTGATAAATGTCAACACTACACATTGTTGGTACATCAATCGGCATAGCCGCTGCACTTGGTTTTGTCACCATGGCTATTTAGGGAGTAGGGATGGATATCGTTGGACCACTGACATTGGCTCCCAGTAAGGTAAGATTTGTTTTTATTTTAACTGACTATTTTTCTATGTGGGTTGAAACAGGTCCTTATTAGAAGATTAGTGAACGATAAGTAGTAGATTTATTTTGGGAGAATATAATTTGCATAATTGGTGTCGTGCCCCCTTTTTCCTCACGAAATCGGGTTTCGACATTTTTGAGACAACTCCATTCCCTTTTGGGATAGGGTGAGGGATTTGAAGATTCGCCACCCAATGGATTAAGGTGGGTTAGGGAACCTATAGTAGTTAACTCATGAAACTAGTTTGCATCACCATAGATCGGGTAAGGGCTCGAAATTACCTTGAAGGGAAGGTGTTAGGTACCACTCGAGGTCCACAACGGTAGGTCCCGCCCGAATTTAATTAAGCGAATTAGTCTTAAAGGAAAATGAAACAATTTAGGCAAATACAAATTATTTTAAACAGGATTAAAGGGGTCCTAGGTTTTTTGGCCTCTAGGATCATTCCATGCAATACTTTGTAACTTCCCCAAGTTGGGGTGCTACTCATGGTATTAGCGCACGAGTTATCATCTCCTTTACTACCCAATTACTATCTTTCAGTTGTTACCTAAGCGTTCTAATAGCTTTTAACTCATTCCTTATGCGGCACGTCCCTTACCTGTGATTCTGGAGGTATTTAGGACCTCTATTTTTGGATGGTTCTAGACTGACCTATGCTGCTTAAAATGAGAAAAGTTAAGCGTCAAACAAAAATTCATATAGGACTATCATGTAAGGAACAAATAAGGGCTCATATTGACCTCAACAAGTAGACAACAAAGGCACGCAATTGAATCAACAAACTTTATTAATTTTTTTGGAGTCCTATAGGAAGGATATCTAGATGAGAAACATAATATAAAGAAGCAGTTTTATTAAGGCGAGCATCGAGGCCTATCAGTTTGCCTACTGATTTTATTGAATCTTGAATCTGGGCACTTTCAGGCAGCAAGATATCACAATTTTTAGGCCCAGAATCATTAATAATCCTACAGATTTTCCTAAGTCAAACTCAGAACTGATTAACAGAACCTATAGGCATGATGTCTACAAATGTTAATTATAGACCTATAACATGATTTCTAAGTGAGTGACCGATTTTAACTCATAAAGATAACTTTTATCCCTTTTAGCTCTTATAGGCATGCTTTCTAATTTGCAGAATTTATTTAACTCCTATAGACATGATCTCTAAGTGTTGACTTGATTTAAACCTCTATAAGCATGATTTCTAAGTTTCAAACTGATTTCACCCTATAGGATGATATCTATTATTTTAAATCCTATAGACATGATTTCTAGGTTTTGAAACTGATTTTTTATCTCCTATATGCATGGTATCTAAATTGAAGCCGGGTTTTATCTCCTATAGGCATGATATCTAAGTCGTATGTGGGCAGAATTTTAAGCAACTTTCCAGGAAGGTTATTATTCGAACAGATAGAATCCTATAGACATGGTCACTAATGCATGTACATTATAAATTATGCACGGATCCTATGGATAGGATTTCTAATGCAAGGGGTCTATAAACATGACTACTAGTTATGCAAGTAAAATACATAACAAAGCAATTAGAAAATCCTATAGGAAGGACCTCTAAACAAGTAATAGTATTCACATGATTCAATCAACATAATAAACCTATAGGCAGGATTTCTACCCAAGTTTAAAGAAAAAAGACCCCCCCCCCCCCAGGATTTTACTAATACGCCCAAAATCTGTTTATTACAGAGATTATTACAACCTAGAATGAATAAATTACATAAACATATACGTTACACTATAGGGAGCCTTAGCAGGCCTAATATAAACCTGGGAACCAGGCTTTCAAATATAGCAATTCTGGAGCATGATAGGTATCCGTCCATGGAACATAAAATTAGGTTCCTAGTGTGTCAAAGTTCCCAAGGGCCTCAGGGACCCCGAGCAATGCTCACACCAGGACCACACTTAAAGAAACAGTTCATAAAAGATTGGAAGACTAGCCCCAGTGTATCAGAGTTCAGAGGAGTCTCAAAGACCCTAGGCTGGGGGTGGTAGGAACCTTAATAACTAAGAGTAGAAGTTTGAAAATCAGTACATAAAGGGTAAGGGGGACATGTTTAGAAAATAGCTAGCTTTGAGAAGGGTAAGGGTAAAGGGGACAAGTTTAGAAACCAGTGCATACAAAATAGTAACATAACTGCACCAAAGAACAAACAAGACTCATGTTCAGCATATAGTTCAAACAAGTTTGCATTTTTTATTAGGCTAAATGCTAATATTAAACAACCATGGCTTAAGCACATAAACAGTTAGTAAACAAACATGACACATGAATTAGCCACACATTGATCACATGTTTCTGGCAAAGTTCAAAACATGGAACTGAATTAGGAAGAGTTTGATATTATTGAAGATAACTCAGCTTAACAGTATCACTAAGTGGAATCGGGCAGTCAAATAGCAAACAAAATTATGTCGAAGTTTGAAATAGACTAGTTGAATAAAGTATATACAACAGAAGAAAATTCTAGGAGTTAAGGCATACCAGCCGAGAAGAAAGCAAACACGAATACAATAGTAGCTAAAATTCCAGAAAATCTGGCCTAGGCTTCCAGCCTGCCAACCTGTGCATAAATTAGAACAGTAGAACAAAAAGAGAACTTATGTTTCTTTGAGAAACAAAAAGTTTGAGAATTGTCAAATTGTTCAGAAAGGGGTTGTCAATCGTTTTAGTGAAGAAGTTGTAAAGTGTTTTTCTTAAATCAGAATAAAGAAAGGGTTTTTATAGCATAAAAATGGAGTACAACCAGTAATGATCCAATCACACACGAATAAGGCATGAAAATCAATTAATCATCAGCATGAATCAATTAACAGGACATAAATGAGTAATTACCGCTTAATTTAAGGAAATTCTTACACAGAATCAATCAGTAGCTAAGAAGAAGATAAGAACCAATTCCAAAATAAATTAGGAGTAAGACCACAAAGTCAGCCAATAGTACGGGTACATAAATAAGATAAGAACAAGTAAGAACTTAATAATGAAATACGGGCACTAAATTCAAACCCTAATCTAGGTAAGTAAATCAATTAACACTTTAATTGACAGCATTAAAGGTAAGCAGGCAAACCAGTAGAGTAAATAGTCAAATAATTGAAACTCTAAGACATATAAAGACCTATAGATGGAGCTTAATTGAATCGAGTAAAACCCAGTCGAAAAAGTAAATAAGAGGACCATAGATGAAAACATTTTGCATGTTAAAACATTTTTGCAGAAATCCATTAGAAATCAAAACCCTATTTTTTTAGGGTAAATAAAATCGGTTAACAACAATAGTGAAAACAGAAAATTTTAAGGAGAAATACCAAACAAACACAGAATCGACAGATCTAAAGAGATCAAAACGGATTCAACTATAAAATAGCTAGGTTCATGAAAAATAAACAGAAGTGAATGAAATCTGGTTTGAACTAGAGATTTGAAACCAAAATAACACGAAAATATTCATATTCACAAATATCGGAGTGAACATAGACATATTAATCGAGAAATGAGAGACTTTGAACCAAATCTGGTTCGAGTCTCTTGAGATTCTCCTCAAGTAACATGAAAACCATACAACCACTAGGGAGATGAGGCTAGATAAGGCATGAAATCGAAGGAAAACCCTACGAATCAAGGAGGATTTGTGAAGGAGGGCTAAGGTTAGAGGGTGTGAGAGAGAAGAGAGGAGAGAAGAGGGTGAAAAGGTGGCGGGTTGGGAAAAATGAGGGTAGGTTTTTAGGTTTTGGGCGTATTAAAAATGGAAGGTGGAATTGGGACCGTTGATCTTCTAAGATCAACGACCATGATTAGATATAGGTAGGGCGGGTTTTAATTAGGCGGGTATGGGTAGTTGGGTTTGGGTATTGGTTTAGGATAATTGGGCTAGATAGGGTATTGGGCTATTGGGTAGGTCCGAAAATTTAATAAAAGAGGGGCTATGTTTTAAATACCCACTTAATTTAATAAAATAATTTATAAAAATAATTAATAAATGATAAAAATGCTATTTTTATATGAAAATAATTTAAAATAATTACTTAATATTATAAAAATATAAAAATTCATTTTCCGTGTAAATAAATTAATTATGCATACATGGGCTATTATTGCAAAGTTATTGCAATTATAACCTAAAGATGAAAATAGAATTATGCATAAAATAGTTAAAGATTAATATAAATATAAATGATAAAATTAAGCAATAAAGTTATTATAAAATTATTTGTGATGCAATTAATAATTATTTAGATAATAAAATACTAGGATAAATTAATTTTAAATCTTTTAAAATTAAAGAATATTATGAAAAAATGCTAGTTGATGCTCATACATCAATTTGAAAAATATATATGCATTTTGAAAATGTATAGGAAAAATTAGGTATCAACAGCTGCCCCTCTTTACCTGGGAAGGATGAAAGAATTGTCGGGTAAAGATATGATGACCAAGTTTTGACCGAATAGAGTAATTGAGAGATATAGGCCGCACTCTGGTTTCCGAGTTTCCTACATATCCTTATTTTTACATAAATCGGGCCGCTTACAGTTCTGGATCCACCGGTGAAATAAACTGATGGAGTTATCACAAGGACGGACACAAGGTTTCGAATAGGTGAAACGGTTATGGTGAGCGGTCAGGTTTGAAATAATTCGAAGGGATAGGAGCGGGATTGCCCCTGTTGGAATAAAAGTTACTCACTAGGTCCCCTGTAAGTCAAAAGATGTACTGCAAGCATATACGTATAAATTTGCTTAATTTTAGATATGATACAAATTCCCTTCAGACCATGAAAACTGTCTTTGGACGGTTGGCCATGACGTCCTTAGACCATGACGTCCCGGGCCATGAGTTTTGCGGTAAGGGATTTGCAGGCCATGAAATAATGTTTCTCGGGACATGAAAATGGTGCCTCCAAACCATGGATCCTTTGAATAATAATGTACAAGTTTGAGAGATCCTCATGCCATGGCATGGTGTCTTCCGACTATGAGGATTCAGACTATGACGCCTTCGGACATGTTGGCTATATTTCAGCCCATGAGGTGCAAAGGCATGATGATAGAAGCAACTAGACAGGGCTTACTCTTGTGTGAAGTTGAGGGCAGAGCTTAGCCCGAGAGAAGAGACCAATGCAAGGGCGAGACAACGCTTAGTCTCGTGCGAGATCCGGGACAATGCTTAGTCCCATGCAAATAGAAGGAAGTGCTTAGACTTATGCAAGTGGGAGGCAGGGCTTAGCCTCATACAAGGTTCGGGACAGTGCTTAGTCTCATGCAAGAGTTTGGGATAGTGCTTAGTCCCATGCAAAGAGAAGGCAGTGCTTAGCCTTATGCCAATGGGGAGGCAGGGCTTAGCCTCATGCTAGAAGAAGGCAGTGCTTAGCCTTATGCAAATGGGGAGGCAGGGCTTCGCCTCATGAAAAGAGAAGGCAGTGCTTAGCCTTATGCAGATAGAGAGGCAGTGCTTAGCCTCTTGCAAAGAGAAGGCAATGCTTAGACTTATGCAAATAGGGAGGCAGGGCTTAGCCTCATGTAAGAGTTGAGGCAGAGCCTAGTATCATGCAGGGTTTGGGAGAGTGCTTAGTCCCATGTAAAGAGAAGAGTAAGAGTGAAGTATTCTTAGCTGACAATGTGCTTTATGCATAGCGATTGTGTCATTGCGATGGTGTTTATCATGATGACATGGTCCTGCATCCAAAGAAAGAATTTGTGAGTTTTGCGGGGGAGGTTGGTTCGTGCCTTTTCTTGTCCGGTTTGCTTCGCTCTGCCGGAAGATCCTTTTCAGGCTGTTAGGGTAGCATTTGCTAAAGCAGAGTTTCTTTTCAAAAACATGTGTGTATAATTCATAGTAGTATATAGTTTAGAAATTAGTTAGATGAACTAGTAACTGTGACACAATCAGAGACATTACCACTTCTTTTGCCGTAGAATTTTGAGGGTTCTCCTCAAAATTTTCCCCAAATTTCCCCAGTTAACTAGATGACCTTTCTGACTGCTCCATACGCTGCGGTTGGCTGAACTTGCTTCGGAATTTTGAGGGTCCTCCTCAAAATTCTGCCCTAGTTTCTGATTGCGGGGGAAATAGAAATTTTATTGAATTGTGACCGAACCCACAGGGCTGCCTACGTATCCCCTCTTAAATAGGAATCAGGTCGAGCTTAGTTCAATTTACATCATATAGAGAATCATAAAATTTGTGTTACACATAATATCTTTTGACTGCGCCTGAGTTTATTGGCTTTGGCCAAATTTCCCCGTCCATCTCTGCGAGTATGAGCGCTCCTCCTATCAGTACTTTGTGGACCATGTAAGGACCTTTCTAGTTGGGAGAGAATTTCCTTTTGGCTTCATCTTGATGTGGAAAGATCTTTTTCAGCACCAGCTGCCCCGGTGCGAACTGTCTTGGATTGACTCTTTTCTTGAGGCTCTGGACATTCTGTTCTGGTAAAGCTGGCCATGACATACCACATTCATCCTCTCTTCGTCTATGAGGGATAGTTTCTCATAGCGCCTCTTTATCCATTCAGCGTTGCTGATTCGAATTGTTGTATGTTTCTCAAAGAAGGAATTTCTACCTCGGCGAGAATGATGACTTCAGTACCATAAACCAATAGATAGGGGGTTTCCCCGGTTGATGTGTGGACTGTGGTACAGTATCTCAGTAAGGCAAATGGTAGCTTCTCGTGCCATTGTTTGTGATTATCTACCATTTTCCTTAGTATCTTCTTGATGTATTTGTTGGCAGCTTTTACGGCTCCATTCATTTGAGGCCTGTATGTCGTGGAATTCTTGTGCTTGATTTTGAAAGTTTCACACATGGATTTCATCAGATCACTATTGAGATTGGCATCATTGTCAGTGATGATGGATTCTGGGACTCCAAATCGACAAACGATTCGGCCGCGAACAAAATCTGCAACGACCTTCTTGGTCACAGCTTTGTAAGATGCAACTTCAACCCATTTAGTGAAGTAGTCGATGGCCAATAAAATTTATCGGTGCCCGTTTTAGGCGGAGTGCTCGATTGGACCAATGACATCCATTCCCCAGGCAGCAAAGGGCCAAGGTGAGCTTGTTGCATTAAGCTTGTTCGGCGACACTCGTATCATGTCTGCATGTATCTGACATTGGTAGCATTTCTGAATATAACAGATGCAGTCTGTTTCCACGGTCATCCACAATTAGTCGGCCCTGAGTATCTTCTTGGCCGAGACAAAGCCATTCCTGTGTGGGCCGCAGGATCCGGCATGTATCTCCTCGAGAAATTTAGAAGCCTATTTTGTGTCAAAACACCTTAACATTCCCAGATCAGGAGTTCTTCTGTATAGGGTTCCTCCTCTTTGGAAGAAGTGATTGGACCACCACCGAAGCGTGCGTTTCTGAGTATGGTTTGCATGCTCCGGGTATTCTCCTTTCACCAAATAATCTTTGATGTTGTGGAACTAGGATTTTCTATCCGTTTATTCTTCAACATGAGCACAATATGCCGGCCGGTTATGGATTCTTATTGGAATGGAATCAATGAAGTTCTTGTTTGGATGTTGTATCATTGATGACAAGGTGGCCAATGCGTCAGCAAACTCGTTCTGAATCCTGGGGACATGCCGGAATTCTATCTTCGTGAATCTCTTTTTCATTTCTTGTACATGATTTAGATATGTTAGTATCTTGGAATTCTTGGTAGCCCGCTCTCCTTGTACCTAGTGCACAAGTAGGTCTGAATCTTCGATCACCAGCAGTTCCTAAATGTTCATATCAACATCATGTTGAGCCCTAATATAAAAGCTTCATATTCCGCCATATTGTTAGTGTAGGGGAATCTGAGTTTTGCACACAACGGGTAATGATGACCAGCTTCAGATACCAAAACGGCTCCGATACCTACTCCTTTGAAGTTTTCCACCCCATCGAAAAATATTCTCCAACCATCTTAGGCTTCAACAATGTCTTCTCCTACGAATGATACCTCTTCATCGGGAAAATACATTTTCAAGGGTTCGTATTCTCCTCCCACGGGATTTTTAGCAAGGTGGTATGCCAATGCTTTTCCTTTGACTTCCTTCTGAGCTACATAGATGATGTCGAATTCACTCAGCAAGATTTGCAACTTGGCCAGCTTCCCAGTAGGCATGGGCTTTTGAAAAATGTACTTCAAGGGGTCCATCCTTGATATGAGATATGTCGTATAAGCACAGAAGTAGTGCCTTAGCTTCTGAGCTATCTAGGTTAGAGCACATCAAGTGGTGTTGTAGCAGGGAGTAACATGCTTCATAATGAGTGAAATTCTTACTCAAGTAATAGATGGCCTATTCCTTTCTCCCTGTCTCGACATGTTGTCCTAGAATGCAACTGAAAGCTCCATCTAACACTGCAAGGTAGAGTAGCAGTGGTCCACCAGGATCTGGCTGGGCTAATACTGGTGGTGTGGACAAGTATTCCTTGATTTTGTCAAAATTCTTTTGACAATCCTTGGTCCAACTGGTTGCAGTGTCTTTCTTCAGCATTTTGAAAATCAACTAACAAATCACTGTGGACTGTGCTATGAAACGGCTGATGTAATTGAGGCGTCTCAAGAAACTCATCACGTCCTTATTACTTCTTGGTGGTGGTAATTCTTGGATGGATTTGACCTTTGATGGGTCCAATTCTATTCCTCGGCGACTGACGATGAATCCCAATAGCTTTCCGGCAAGAACCCCGAATGAACACTTTGCGAGGTTTAGCTTGAGGTTGTACTTCCGTAGCCCATAAAAGAATTTCCTCAAGTGTGCTATGTGATTTTAGGTATTCTTGGATTTAATTATGACATCATTCACATATACCTCTATCTCTTTATGTATCATGTCATGAAAAATGGTTGTCATGGACCTCATGTAGGCGGCCCCAGCATTCTTTAGGCTGAATGGCATCATTTTGTAGCAGTAAACACCTCATGGTGTAATGAAGGCTGTTTTCTCGGAGTCTTCTTCATCCATTCAGATCTGATGGTAACCTGCGAAGCAATCTACAAAGGACTGGAATTCATGATTGGCACAATTTTCAATCAGAATGTGTATATTCGGTAGTGGGAAATCATCCTTCGGACTTGCACTGTTGAGATCCCGATAATCAACACAAACTCTGACATTCCCTTCCTTCATCGGAACAGGCACAATGTTATCTAACCAGGTTGGGTATTCCACTACCCTAAGGATCTTGGCTTTGATCTGCTCGGTAACTTCCTCTTTGATTTTCACGCTCATATCTGGCTTGAATTTCCTAAGTTTCTGCTTTACTAGCGGGCACATTGGATTTGTAGGTAACTTGTGGGACACTATGGATGTGCTCAACCCAGTCATATCATCGTATCACCATGCAAATATATCCTCATATTCTTTCAGGAACAAAGTGTATTCCTCTTTCTTTGACGGCGACAAATGGATGCTTATGCAGGTTTCCTTGACGGTTCAGAATCTCCCAAGTTGACTATCTAAGTCTCGTCCAGGTTGGACTTGGGCTTGTTCTCAAAATTCTCTACTTCTCTGATGATATCTTCAGGTATTACGTCCTCTTCTCCTATTTCTTCTGAATCACTGTCCTTTTGTTGTGTTGTCTCATTACATGTCACAGTCGTCGGTTCATCAAGATAAGAAATAGTAATGTTGTAGGGATAAGGATATGAAAGAAAAGTAGTAATAATAAAACATCAAGCCATTTAAAGCGTCAGACAGAATGATTTTTGATAACTCAAATAACGTTTTTGGAACATTGAAAATATTATTTAAAACAAAAAATGCAAAAGTGGGAATCATCTTTTTTTTTCCAGAAAAAGTAAACAATGTTATTCATCCTTGCTACCCCGGGACTCGTCGGGCCCTTGATGGTCTAGCAGTCCAGTTATTAAGGAATGCTCCTCTCTCCAAAGCTTGGATGGAAAGGCCTTCATCCTCCTTCTCCTCCTCCTCTCCGACGATCACACAACAGTCCATATCATCATCTTCCAAGAACCAATTCCTCAATACTGCCAATGCTTCTTCTTCCTCTGATCCCCATATGATATCGGCCTGATGGAAGATCTGACTTAAGCGTGGCACGTGTTGCTCAAGAAGGTCTATCAGGTGTACTGATACCCCAGCCCAAAGGTTGTGCTATGGTGCTTCAGTTGCATTGGCTTGGAGATACCTTTAAGGTTTTTACCGAGACCCTAGCTAGGTTCATACCCCTTCCATACCAATATGCTTTCTATCTTGCCACTTATTCGATGGCGTTAACACGCTCGATACGATGGTAGGTTTCTCCACCTAACTTCCATCTATTTTCTACCACCGGAACAGTCTGACTGGTGTAAATGGGGTTGCTCCCATCTCCATGGATGATACAGCATGGTGCAACGTAAATGCTAAAGCCCCAGCTGCATGTATCCGTGGTCGTCCCAACAACAGATTGTAGGAGGCGGATATATCCAGCTCCTGAAATTCAACATCAAACCAGGACCCATATGCAAGCAAAGATTAGTTTCTCCAATGGTATCCCTTTGAGACCCATCGAACGCTTTCGCATTCATAGTCCCTGCTCGTATCTCATGCAGGCCTTTGCCCAATGATGCGAGACTAAAATGCATAGTTTAATATGTAATATACCTTACATTTGAGGTGCATTAATGATAAAAATACACTTGTTATGTGCTTAATGGAGTTTATTTCATGTGTAGGTGAATTGGAGATGGAAACGGAGCTAAAAGGATGCAAATACGTCGAAAATACGCAAGAGGAGACACCCGGCCGATAGCCGGGCGACAGAGCCCTAAATCCTGATCCTACCTGGCATTAGCCAGGCCTTAGGGCTGAAACACCAGCCCTACCCTGGCGTTAGGGCTGAAACGCCAGCCCTACCCTGGAGTTAGCCAGGCCTTAGAGTCCAAACGCCCGGGGTTCCCAGTTTCGGCCAAATCCGAGTTTTGACGAGTTTAAGTGTTTCCTGGTCGAAGTAGAAGTACCCTACACGGTTAAGGTTCACCCTAAACATATAAATAGACACCAAACAACACAAATAAAAGGGATTCAAAGAGGACGAAGGCGATTCAGAAGGATTCAACAAGAAAACACCATAGAAGTGACAAACATTGATTTCTACATCTAGTATTCATTACTTTGTATTTCAATTATGCAATTTATTTTAGTTTTGATTCTCAATAACATGAGTAGCTAAATTCTTTAGTCTAGGGTTTTGGTAGAACCCTTTGGGCATGAATTCATTGTGATATTAATATATTTTGGTTGATTATTCTCTTTTTGTTCAACTACGTTCTTATTGTAGTTGATTGAAAGGGCCCTTGATTAACTATTCC
>ML351046.1:0-10213 GCA_005239505.1 Nicotiana paniculata
GAGGCCCCGTACTACTTTGAGTTATTTTCAACTTTAATTCTTCATCTCTTCTTCTTCTTTTATTTTTATTTTTTATTTTTTATGCATGCGGAAAAAGATTTCTTGGAGAAAACTTCCCTTTCCTTGGAGTCAATGCTTGCAGAGCTCCTTCTAGCCCTTGTGCAAATTTCTTTTTGTTGCACCTGCTTGTTGTGTGGTTGCTTTCGAGTTGCACCTGTCTCCTTCAAACAAAGAACAATTCGGTAGTAACGGTGGTTGGTTTTGCAGCCTTGATTCTCAACTGCTTGACCTCAGTTCTTTTGATGAAGACCTCAAACACTTGCTTGTTTGCTGGGGATTGGGTTTCATCTCTAATCCCGGGAACCTTGTCTTTCTGGATGGCAATTTGTCACGTGGGATCCAGTATCCTGGCTTCGTTTTGCCTTTGTAGGCTTTTCACTTGCTTTTTCTTTTGGATTTCCAGAGTATCGGGGGGAGTTTTGGCTCCTCAAATATGTGGGACTTAACCTTTCCAACTTTATTTCGCCTTTATTGGCTTTTCACTTCTGACTTTTCTTCCAATGGTAACTTTAAGTCATTTGGAATACTTCGGCTTTTCAAANTTTTTCAAGGTTTTGAGTTTGAATCATCATCCATTGTGGCCAGTCGGGATCGACTCGATGCCCCTGACGAGGCTGGGTGCCTTTTGCATATTGACCTGCATCAAATGAGAGCCCTGTAAATCAGCCTTGCCATATTTTCTTTGCCTTAGTTTCGGGATAGAGTTAGACCGAAAGGGACTCAAAAGAAAAATAAACGACAGAACGGACAACAACTTTAAACAAAAGGTGTCCCTTTCGGGAAAGGAAAGAAGGACTTATCTGGGGTGCATGCGGACTTCAATGAACATGACATGTCCTTTGGACTGGATTCCTGATCCGTGTAAACCATCCGATTCTCAGAAATTCATCACAACTATTACCTCGAGATTGAGAAACCTTGCCCCGGACCGTGTCCATGTCAGTGACCCATTATCCTTTTCGATCAGTGGCGCCCTTTTGCGGGTTTTCACCAACTAATATCTCTCATTTCTCTTCTCACCATCGCCTTGTAGTGCTCTTTGCGAGTTTTCACTAACAAGACTCTATCATTTTTAATTTCTCTGCTTACCGTCGCCTCACGGTGCCCGTGTGGGTTTTCACCGATAAGACTCGCTCATTTTGTTTCTCTCATTTGTTTGCACCAGATTCGACAATGTATCCTCCAACTTTAATCATGTTTACCAATCTATCGGAAGGACTTAAACAGGGTTTTGGTGAGAAAAATTTGTATTGAATTACAACTTTGGAACCTCTTCGACGAAATTATCACCAAACATATTATAACATCTGCCCCAGCTTGAACTCTTGGGAAAATGTGGATATTTATTTTGGTGTGACTGAACCCCAGGGAGAGGCTGCCTACGTACCCTTTCAGAATCAAGTTGAATGTAAATCAGGGCGTTTTTGTTTTTTTTTTTTTGGTTTTTGTTTTAATTTTTTTTTTTTTTATTTAACACTTTCGGGTTCCAAAGAGGGTAATCGAAGAAGAGTAACCGGCTCAAAGGGTTTGCAAAAAGGGTTAATGGTGTTTGGGTAGCGAGAATGAAAGCCTTCGTCGTCCCAACCGGAGAACATTTGAAAATATATGTGGAGGATCAAACATAGTACCTTTTGACGGCATCTGCATTGACAGTCATTTCGGGGTCATTTCCTTCGATGTCCCCCAGGTATAACGCTCCTTTTGGTAGCAATTTCCTTATGATGTATGGACTTTTCCAGTTTGGGGAGAATTTTCCTTTCGCTTCTTCGTGGTGCGGGAGGATATGTCTTAAAATGAGTTGCCCTACTTCGAAGTTCCTAGGTCGCACTTTCTTGTTGTAAGCGCAGGCCATTCTTTGCTGGTATAATTGTCCGTGGCACATTGCGGCCATTCTTTTCTCATCAATCAGAGGTAATTGCTCCAATCGGGTCTTGACCCACTCATTGTCCTCAACTTCTTCTTCGACAATAATCCGAAGGGAAGGAATTTCGACTTCAGCAGGTATTACGGCTTTAGTGCCATAAACCAATAGGTAAGGGTAGCTCCAACCGATGTGCGCACGGTCGTGCGATATCCCAACAATGCAAAAGGCAGCTTTTCATGCCATTGCTGGGATGTTTGAATCATTTTCCTGAGAATTTTCTTGATGTTTTTGTTTGCTTCTTCAACGACGCCATTGGCTTTGGGCCGGTAAGGGGTCGAGTTGCGGTGTGGTATCTGGAACTGTTCACATACCTCCCTCATCAAGTTACTGTTTAGATTCGCGGCATTGTCGGTAATGATAGTTTTTAGGATACAAAAACGACAGATGATATTAGCATGCACGAAATCCACCACCACTCTCTTAGTGACAGCTTTGAACGTGACGGGCTCAACCCATTTTGTGAAATAGTCGATAGCAACCAAAATGAAATTGTGCCCGTTTGATGCCCTTGGCTCGATCGGCCCAATGACATCCGTTCCCCAAGCAACGAATGGCCAGGGTGCCGACATAGGATGCAGTTCTGATGGTGGTGAATGGATTAGGTCGCCATGTATTTGACACTTATGGCACTTCCGGACGAAACTGAAACAATCTTTCTCCATGGTCATCCAATAATATCCAGCCCGCAAGATTTTCTTTCGAGGACGTACCCATTCATGTGGGGACCGCATACTCCTTAATGGACCTCGCCCATGATCCTTCCAGCTTCTTTGGCATCTACACATCTTAACAGATTTAGATCGGGAGTCCTTTTATACAGCACTTCCCCACTTAGGAAGAAACTGCTAGCGAGCCTTCGGATGGTTCTCTTTTGGTCTCCGTTGGCCTGCTCGGGATATTCTCTTGTCTTCAAAAATCTTTTAATATCATGATACCATGGTTGGACAGCAGGTTCTACTTTGACCGTTTTGCAATAACCATGTCTTTCCTTGATTTGGATCTCCAATGGGTCTATGCGAACATTACCTGGATAGGGAAGCATTGCAGCTAGGGTGGCCAGCGCATCGGCTAACTCATTGTGGCACCGAGGAATATATCTGAACTCGATGACTTTGAATCACTTACTAAGATTCTCCACATGCTGTGAAGGAGTTTAAAATCTCGAGTTTCCCACTCTCCCTGAGCCTGCTTAATGATCAAATCGGAGTCCCCCATGATCAACAACTCTTCTACATCCATGTCAATGGCCATGTTCATGCCCATTATACAAGCTTCATATTCAGCAGTATTGTTTGTGCAGAAGAAACGGAGGCGGGTCGTGCCATGGTAGTGTTGTCCTGTGGGTGAAATCAAGATTTACCCTATCCCAATATCTTTTGCATTGGCTGCTCCGTCGAAGAACATTTTCCAGGTGTCAGCGCCTTCTGAGATTATTTCGACGGAGTTGATTTCTTCATCCGGAAAATAAGTGCTCAAGGGTTGGTATTCATCATCAACCGGATTTTTAGCTTTATGATCGACCAATGCTTGAGCTTTCATAGTTGTGCGTATGACATAGACAATATCAAATTCTGTGAGCAAGATTTGCCATTTTGCTAATCTCCCGATGGGCATTGGCTTTTGGAATATGTACTTCAAAGGATCCAGCCTCGTGATGAGGTAGGTGGTATAAGATAATAAATAATGTCGGAGCTTCTGAGCAACCCAAGTTAGAGCGCAGCAAGTCCTTTCTAAATGAGAATACTTGGCTTCGTAGTTTGTGAACTTCTTACTTAAGTAATAAATGGCCTGCTATTTCTTCCCGGTCGCATCGTGTTGCCAGAGAACACACCCAAAGGAGTTTTCTAGCACCGTCAGGTATAGGAACAGAGTTCTCCCTGGTTCTGGTGGGACTAACACTGGAGGATTTGACAGATATTCTTTGATCTTGTCAAAAGCGTCCTGGCACTCGTCTGTCCATTTGATGGATACATCTTTTTTCAACAACTTGAATATAGGCTCGCATGTGGAGGTCACCTGAGCGATGAACCTGCTGATGTAATTCAACCTACCCAACAGACTCATGACTTCCTTCTTGGTTCTTGGGAGTGGGAGATCCCGAATAGATTTTATCTTTGTTGGGTCCAGCTCAATGCCCCGTTGACTGACTATAAATCCCAGTAATTTTCCGGATGGAACTCCGAAAGCGCATTTGGCTGAGTTTAATTTCAAATCATATCTGCGCAGGCGTTCGAAGAATTTCCTCAAATCGTACATGTGGTCATTTTGGGTTCTGGACTTAATGATCACATCATCCACGTACACCTCAATTTCCTGATGCATCATGTCGTGAAATATGGCGGTCATGGCCCTCATATAAGTTGCCCCAGCGTTCTTTAAACCAAATGGCATGACCCGGTAACAGTATGTTCCCCAGGGTGTAGTGAAGGCTGTCTTTTCTGCATCCTCTGCATCCTCTTCATCCATCAACACTTGGTGATATCCGGCATAGCAATCGACAAAAGATTGTACCTCATGTTTGGCACAATTGTCAACTAGGATGTGTATGTTTGGCAGTGGAAAATTATCTTTGAGACTTGCTTTATTCAGATCTCGATAGTCGACACATACTCGGACCTTTCCGTCCCTTTTAGGCACCGGAACCACATTGGCCAGCCAGGTGGTGTATTGGACCACTCGGATAACTCCAACCTTTAGTTGTTTAGCGACCTCTTCTTTGATTTTGTCACTCATGTCTGTTTTAAATTTCCTCTGCTTTTCTTGGACAGGTGGATGACCGGGGTAGGTTGGCAATTTGTGTACCACCAAGTCCGTTTCGTTTAAGTTTGGCTTAGGCTTATTCTCGAACTGTTCTAATTCTCGATTTATTTCCCTAAAAGCCTCTTCTTCGTCATATTCCAGTTCTTGATTCATTATTTCGAGGTTAGACGGCGTATTAAGATCAGAGCATGAAGTCCTCAAGCATGTTATGTTTTTTAAAGCCGTGTTATTAGGACTGAAAAATAAGAAAAGTAAACAAAAATCAGAAAGAATAATAGACGATGAAATTTTGATTTCATTTCATTGAATTTGAACATAGGAGGGTTTACATCGGAATTTAAAGGCAAGAATTTAAAAACACTTGAGTTACACCCTGAAATAACTCATAGTGCAGAAAGGATGGCAAAAGCTGAACTACCAGGACTCCCGCCTGACGGGGAATGGAGTAGCCTTCCAGTTTTGCAACTTGGTGTCAAGCCTCATATATTGTACTTCGGCAGTGCTGGAGCCTTCTCCTGGTTGGACCATATGGACCTCATACAACATCTGCCTCATTGCTCCGCATATTTCTTCTATTTCTTCGGCCGTGAAAGCCTCTTCCTCTTCCTCTACGTATTTTGGCTTGACAAATGATGCGGTGATGTGTGGGATCGGCTGAGGCAATACCCAACCATTTTTCTTACGTTGGTCAGCCCATTGTTCATCGTCGGGAGTAGCTTGAAACCCTATGCCAAAAAACTTTTTATTGGTAGGCAAAGTGACGGGTTCTTTAATGCCTTGCAAGGACACTCCGAGCCCTTTTCCAGGTGTGTACCCATGTTTAATGATGTCGTTGGCGACCATAATTGACACGTTTGATAGGAAGGGTTGAGGGCACAGGGTTCCTTCCTCATGCTGGTCCGCAACCATAATCTCGAAAGCCTGGTAGACTATGTGCTCGCTACCCTCTCTTACTTCCAGGAATAGGACTAATGGGTCCCTGTAAATAGATTGCTCGTCTTCCCCATGGACCACGATTTCCTGGTCCTCATATTCGAACTTAACCATCTGGTGGAGAGTAGATGGCACTGCCCCTGCTGCATGGATCCAAGGCCTTCCCAGGAGATAATTGTAGGAAGTATCCATATCCATGACCTGGAATGTCACTTCAAAATCTACAGGGCCGATTGTCAAGACCAAATCAATTTCCCCGATCGTGTCTCTCTTGATACCATCGAATGCACGGACGCACACATTGTTGGGCCTGATTCTCTCAGTCCCGATCTCCATTCTTTGTAGGGTTGATAGAGGGAAAATATCAACCCCAGATCCACCGTTCATCATAACCCTTTTCACATAACAACCCTCACATTTAACAGTTAGGTGGAGAGCTTTGTTGTGGGAAGCCCCTTCCGGGGGCAAGTCATTCTTGCTGAATGATATCCGGTTGACTTTAAAAAATTGTTCTGCCATTCTTTCCATTTGCTCAACTGTGGTGTTGGCCGGAACGTATGCTTCGTTAAGGGTTTTGATCAGGATTTTCTGATGCTCGTTTGAATTTACCAGCAAGGATAAGAGTGAGACCTGAGTGGGGGACTTTCTGAGCTCCTCGATTATGGCGTATTCAGTGGTTTTCATATTCTTAAAGAATTCTTCTGCCTCTCCGGCACTGATCGTCTTTTTAAGCGAAAAATGTTTCAGCTTGCTTTTGCTTAGTTCTTCCAGGTCGAGGTATTTCTCTGATGAGTTTATATCGCATGTTTCCCCAGTAATCTCTTTCCCTTTATACGTCACCATCGTCCTGTGGTAATTCCAGGGGACGGCAGTAGTATTCTTCATGGGAGTTTGCAACATACGGCTAATAACCACGGGCTCATTCAGCCTTGGTGAAATTAATTTCCCCCGCACCACATACGTCCCTTTCGGCACGTACATTTTTGGGCCATTCATTATTGCCTTGTTGAATTGTAACCTTCTGGGAGGTCTCAACACACTTTGTTCCTTCCTGTGTGCCTTGGGGATGTAAAGGACAGCGTCTTTAGAGGGTCCCTTATTTGTTTCAGTCTCAGCCTTTTTCGTGACCTGGGGGACGGGGTTACTCTTCTTCATCTCCCTGATTGGTTTGGGTGTCTCCTTGGGTTTTCCACATCTGCGATGGTGATGATGGCCTTTAGAGCTGGATCAAAATCCTGGTCCTCGCAAATCATGCCGATGACGGGCCCCTGATTGTGAGTGGGCAGTGGATTGTTCGTCACATTGGGAGCTTCTTCGTCCCTTAAAACCACTTTCTTTTGTTCTATAAGGCTTTCCACGGCCCTTTTGAGGGTCCAACACTCCTCCATGTCATTCCCTCCTGCTCCGGAATGGTAGGCACAATTGGTTCCCGGCTTGTATGATGTTGATGCTGGGTTTTGCCTGGTCGGAGGTACGGGTTGTAGAAGCCCCATCTGGACTAATTTTGGGAAAAGGCTTGAATACGGCTCCCCGATAAGAGTGAAGTTGGGTTTCCTTGGTGGTTCACGGGGGTAGGTGTTGTACGGGTAGTTTTGGGGAGGGCGTGGATTATATGGAGCTGGGGGAGGATGGTTGTTTCTCGGAGGTGGAGCTCTATTCTGATTGTATTGTTGTTGCGGCCTGGGATGTGGTTGAGCGTTCATTACCGCATAGGGAAGAGGGGGCGTAGCATAAGCTGCGTCTTGGTGAGGATAGTAATGTTGGGAAGCTTTGGGAAATGGACGTGGGTATTGTCGAGGCTTCCTGACATCGGAAACCATCATAGCCCCTACTTCTTTCTTTTTTCTATTGGATGCACTCCCGGATCCGCTTCGGATGGCCTGGGAGGTTGCTCTTATGGTAGATTGGCTCAGGATACGACCATTTTTTAGACCATTCTCCACCATTTTCTCCAATTTTGATTGCTTCCGCAAATGGTTTGCCCATGGCGGACATCATAGTTTGGAAGTAATCAGCTTCATGTGCTTGTAGAAAGACGCTGACCATTTCAACCTCATCCATCGGAGGTTTGACCCTGGAGGCTTGCTCGCGCCATTTGATGGCGTACTCTGTGAAACTCTCTGAGGGTTTCTTTTTGAGATTGGATAGTGAGTTCCTATTGGGGGCGATGTCCACATTATATTGGAATTGATGGACAAAGTCCCGTGCCAGGTCATTGTCACACCTCCTTTTTCCACTACCGTAAGGTGGGATAAGGGAGTTTTTTCCACTTTAAGTGACATTATTCGATTTTGGGATTATTGATTAATTTCAGAGTCGCCACCCGGATTTTTTACGATGTTCCAGGACACCGCGTTAAAGAATCCCAAAAACCGCGGAAATTTTGACTCTGTTTTGATTTGTCTGCGCACCAGAAATTCGACTAAGGAATTCTGTTAACCCGGGAGAAGGTGTTAGGCATTCCCGAGTTCCGTGGTTCTAGCACGGTCGCTTAACTATTAATATTTGGCCTAGTTATCTGATGATTTACATATTTTTTGCCTATTGCATTTAACCGTTTAATTTTTAACCGCTTTAGTATTTATGGATTTATCTTGAAATAAGTCACGATGTCATGCACTTATTTGTTTTTGGGACATATTATAACTGCGCCACATGAAATGCACCCGCAATTATAACATGTGATTTTTATTATAGTTTGAAGTTGAAGACGGGGACATGAGTTGTCGCACCCGCGTGTAGGTTACGTAGCTAAGACTATGGTCGTGACGATTTTATAATGCCCGTTTGTGGCGATGTTTGAGTTTTCTATTTTTTCGCAAGAGCGTTTTAGTTTTAAGATTGATTAGGATGTTTATGGATTTATTTTAAACAAGTCGCGATGGCGTGTACTTGCTGTTTTTTAGCACATGGAAAACACGTCACATGAAATCACCCGTGGTTGCTATGTATGTTTCGTTAATGTTTGGAGTTGAGGGTCGGGGGCATGAGTTGCCACTTCCGAGTGTAGGTTATAGTGATTTGAGATAATATTCGATCTTATCAAATTTCAAACTAAAGGTCTCGTTCTATCTAGAGGATATGTAGAGAATTATCTAAAATTAAGTTCACTAGCCTAGGAGACAAGATACTTGACCTATGGCCACATTTTAGCCCCATTTGTCATTTAACACTTTGGCCAATCTTAATATAGGCTATTCGAAAGAAGTGAAATCATAAAATTCGATTTAAGGCATGTTAATAATGAAAGGTTTGCAGAGGAATCCCCAAAAAAAAAGAATTACTGACTCTCAAGTTGGTCACATATTTAAAGAGTCGAATACAAATTCTGCTATAATAGAACATTTGACTAAATAGTTTTATCAATTTCAGATGGCATAAATACAAGATATTTAATTTATAATTCGTACATATTGAATCCTACGCGGGGGTGTTCATGCATCTAGTGTTATAAATTCATAATACCTAAACGAAAATTCTCTGAAAAACGCTTTTGAATAGCAGATCTGTATATTTCGAAATTCCTCAAATCTGAAATGATTATTTCTAGGATTTCACGAAAAAAACTAGATGTTCACATTGATATTTCAGAAAAGGTTAGTTTTAAATACATAATCGTATGCAATATATTAACTATGATATTAACTTTACAATAGGCAGCTCTAAAACTTTGGGCTTGTGTACCCCTTTTGGCCCAACCTAAGGAGTTAAACTTGATTGAAGCCTTAATGGGCTGTTTCATCAAGCTGGCCCAATTCTGAATTTGGTAAGGAAAGTAGAAAAACTAGAATAATGGTTTACAATATCCAGTCCATATTTACAAAAAAATGCAAAGAAAAAGATTACATTATTACAATACCATTTTACCATGAAATAAAACTTCCTAAAAATGAAAAAATAATAGGTAGTAAAATGAAGAGAAAGAAAGAAGAAAAAGAACAATATTGCTCCTGTGCAAGCTGGCCTTCAGCAGCTTTGAAATCTATATTCTTCTGGCTATTTTCTTAGTCACAAAACGACTAACTTAATAGGTCATTCCTTAGGCATATTATGAGGCAACATGACCATTATTTGGTCAAATTGAATCCTAATCATGCTATAGTGTTAATTTTAAAGGACCTGACCTACTTTGGGGTACTCTTCTTGGAATGAACCTGACCATAAAGAGGTTAGGTTCAGTTCCGAGGATGCAAACCCATCAGTCCTTTAAGTCATTCGTATTATGGCCTGAATTCTCACAACGACTTAACTGTTCTTAGGCATTTCTTAAGGAACGATTCTAACCATTTATTGGGTTCAGATTCCTGTCTTAATACCTTTGTAATGATAATATAACTACTCTATAACTGTTTATGTATTATTATTGGGTGAATCTGACCATGAATGGGTCAGACTTTCGATCCCATAATTCCACATTAGCCTAAGTTTAGATCTCCATGGGCACTTGCTTACTAAGTCCCTTTAATGACCAAGAGGACTCAAATAAGAGTATTTTAACTAATAAGTCCAAAATTGCTAATTGGACAGTGATACCAA
>MDKI01195562.1:0-11866 GCA_005239505.1 Nicotiana paniculata
AGAAGAAAGAAGGGGAGGGGGAGGGGGAGGGTTAGGTGGGTGGAAGTGGGTATGTTGGGTGATAAGGAGGAAAGAAAAAAAAATTATAAGGCGGGTCAAATAAATAGGGTAAGATTAGATTAATGGACGGAAATTAGTTTCATGTTTGGTTTTTAAACGAAATATCCATGTGGCCCAAAAATAATATGCCAACACATTAATTTGAAGGCCCACATCTGTTGTCGTTAAACGTAAGGGTAGTTTTATTAATGAAAATAACATGGTGTGTATTTTTGGACCGATAAACAGATTTGGTGTGTGCTCTTGGACAGATAGGTAGACGGAGGATGTAATGAACCGACCGGTGGTTTTGAGCTCCAGCGCGTCATTCAGCGGTTTGAGGCCATGAGCAGCTTCGTTTCAGGTATTATGACCCGCGGGCGTGGTCGGAATTGAATTCCAGGAATTTTAGAGTTGCTTTGGAAAGAAAACTATCATTTCAGAAGCCTTAAGTAGGAGAAATCAACCAAGATTGGAATTTTGAGTAAACGATCTTCGAATCAGGATTTGAAGGTTCCAGCCTCAAGTTGAAGGAAACCTAGAATTTGGTAAATTTGATTTTTAGCAACGAATTGAGCATGAATATTTGAGAAAACTATATATTTGAGCTACTAAGGCTATGGGTAGAATGTGCCTTCGAGAAATTTTGGATTTCCGGGCACGTGGGCTCAAGGGCATTTTGGTCATTTCACTGAGCGGAATTGGGAAAGTATATAATTTGGAATTGTTGCAAATATTAGAGTATATTTTCATTGGTGTGTTGTTGTTTGGATAGTTTCGGAGAATTGTGCGATGTTTGGAGTCATCGGAAGGGCTTGGGAGCCGGTGTTGGAACTTCGGGGCGAGGTAAGTCTCCTTTCTAACTTCGTGAGGGGGAATCGTCCCCCCCCCCCCTAGGTGAATTAATTCATTATATGTTATTATCTTCGGGGGCTAAATATGCACGAGGTGAAGGGAGTCCGTGCGTGGCTACTAATATGCTTATGTCCGGGTAGTCTAGGACCCACTAGCATGTTTTATGTGTGTACTTGTAATCCTGCCTGTATCATTGAACTGTTAATATGACCGAAAACATAATTAAATGTTTAAAAGAAAGCTGGAGTTCGTATTGTTATCCTTCTAAAGAGAATTTATTTCCGCTGTAAATATATGTGTACCTGGATTAGGTCGTATTGAGGAATACCGTTAAATTTGACAAATGAGTTTAAAAAACAAATGATTTCGAAACCTATGTTTCATGCTTCTTTGAATACGGATTTTTTTACTATTTTCCATGAGAAAAGCTATTGTTCTTAATAAGAAGTGGATTTAAACGTGTGGAAATGTGTCAGTACTCGAGTCGCAGGCATGATTCGCGATCGAGGGGAGATTTATGTTAAATATATATTTATACCGAGTCAGCACGCGAGCCGCAGGTATGATGCGCGGACGTGGGTCAACTTATTATTATTATCGAGTCAGCACACGAGTCGCAGGGATGATGCGCGATCGTGGGATAGCTTATTATTATTATCGAGTCAGCACACTAGTCGCAGAGATGATGCGCGATCGTGGGATAGCTTATTATATTGAGTCAGCACACGAGTCGCAGGGATGATGCGCGATAGTGGGCTAAGTTTATTATATCGAGTCAGCACGTGAGTCGCAGGTATGATTCGCGATCGTAGGTTAGCTTATGACCTCAGTCCCTATGACCACCCTTATGACTCCGGCGGGTTGTCTTGTCCTGGTATGTGTATGATCACTTGAGTTCTGAGTCACTTGTAACTGGAGTGTCAGGTATTTGTTAAAAGGAGATTTTAGTACCTTGTTGTTCCTTTCAGTTATTATCTGGATTCCGTTATTAGCTATACATGTTGCTCGCTGTCTTTCATGTCTATTGTATTTCATCATATTCTGTCACATGCTGTATTGTCGGACCTTAGTAAGATTCTAATTTTTCCCCTCGTCACTACCTCTTTGAGGTTAGGCGTCCGACTTACTGAGTACACGTTGTTTTCGTACTCATGCTGCACTTGCTGTGCATTTTATTGCACAGGTACCCTCATGGCAATGTGGAGGATTCGGAGACTTAGGCGAGCTGCATTTTCCAGAGGAGATCCGCAGCTGACAGAGTCACCTTCATATTGTATTTATTTCATTTTAAATTTCCTTGTCCAGTTGTATTTCGGACAGGCTTTGTAATATTTGTAAAATTCATAGAAGCTGCTCATGTACTTGTGACACCGGGTTCTGGGGACGTGTTGGGATTTACTTCATTAAATTAAATTGATGTGCTGTGATATTTAAGTTTAAAAAAAAAATTATTTGTTTGATTATGAGATGCAAGAGAAAGTACAATTTCGAAAATGTTAAAAACTGGAAAGTTATTTCAATAAATTAATGTTTTAGCTTGCCTGACCTTGTGTCTTGCGCCATCACGGCCTTAGGGATTTTGGGTCGTGAAAAACGTGGTATCAAAGTGCTAGGTTCCGGTAGGTCTCACGAGTTATGAGCAAGTCTAGTAGAGTCTTGCGGATCTGTACGGAGACGTCTGTACTTATCTTCGTGAGGCTACAGGGTTGTTAGGAGTACTTCCCTTCTCTATTCTTCATCGTGCAAGTTGATTCCTTTGAGGCTTATGCCTATGTTCATTCCTACTCAACCTTACCCGTCGCGAAGGGCTTGCTATGGATTAGGAATTTGAGGAATGGGAATGGTGATACAAATGAAATTCGAGATGCTTCTATGTGTAGATGGTCATGGTGGTTGTTATGGCCCTGTGAAAGGGTAATATGTTGTTTCAGTTCAGTAACTGTGTTTCTGGGAGCCTTAAGGCTATGCTCAGGTAGTGATGATGGTTGCAATTGATCGTCGCACTATGTCGATATGGTAATAGAATGTTTGCCCGTGTGTTGGGGAAGATAAATGGTTGAAGGGAGATCTTCTCAGAGTATGATTTTGAGATTTCAGTGCTTTTGTTACGGCAGAGGGAAGGCATTTGGATTCTGGATGGTTTAGTTGAAGTTGATAAAGTAGTAAGACTTGGTGTCTTCAATCGAGATGGGGTATGTATCTGTGACGTGTAGTCGTTGTCATTGATCGAATGGAATGTGTTAGGTTTGTCGGTGCTATGGTTTCTTCGGTTGCGTGGGATCAGAGTATTGAGAGGAAGTATTGAGGAATGCGGTTGGCAAGGAATGATCCTGGAATGAATCAGGGCGTAGGATGGGGTATTGAGGTTGCAAAAAACGTGCATTTCAGCGTCGCTGGGAGGTGTCAGCAGGTGATTTCTTCAGCTGGGTTGTCTTTTGGGGATAGGTTCGCAATGGCGGGGTTGGCAGGTTTTGTGAGAGGTCCTAGTGGCTAGTTGGTAGGAGCTAGAATGTGTAAATAATGCTAGGGAATTCGGGTATTTAGGGAGTGCTAGCAAGGGAATTTGGAAGATTGGGATGGTTTTGCTAAGGAAGATCGTGTTATAAAAGGAAGAAGGGTCTCAGCAGGGTCTAGGGTGGTTCTAGGAGTGGCTTCGGGCTAAGTGGGGGAGTCCCACCATCTGCAGTAGGGCTGTAGGGTTGTCTTCTCATAGGATTGCGAATTGTCGGCGTATAGGCAAGTGATTTCAGCTAAGGAAGAAGGAGTAAAATGGTAATTGTGCATAGGATTTGATGGATTTGTGCAAAAGTTGGTCCTGTCAGGTCAGGGTTAGGCTTTTGAAGATTCAAATTTTGCTTAGGGCATGGGCGAGTTGTAGGGATAGTGACTCAGTCACGTGTTTCATTGAAAAAGGTGTTCCTGTGCCAGGAGGGCCTTGGAGTGATTGTATTTGGGGCCAGTCAGAGTGGTGACTCTCAATAGCGGTCCCAATGAGTTCAAAAGTTAAAGAATGCAGCGATTAGAGATTTCAGGCAGCAATATGGTCGAGAATCGGGGCTTTGCAGAATAATTTCTGAGAAAGGGGAGGATGGTTGGAATGTTCTATGATATGTTTCAGCAGGCATGATAATATTGGAGGAGTGAGAGGAATAGACTTCGGATTGAAGAAAAGAAGTATCAGAAGGGGATGAGACGGGTTGTGAGATTTGGGCAGCGTAGTCTCGTGAATCAAGGTCACTCGGGATGAGCGAGGGTTGAGTTTGCTATGGGTTGAAGGAAGTTGTTATTGTTCCTGAGGAAATTAATGGTGATTAAAAGAGGATGGGTTATTTAGCCATGGTTGAAATGGCACCTTTGCGGCAGTGATTGGTTCCTTTGATGTGATTTAGTTATGCCCGTGGTTTATGCCGGTGTGTGTGGGGCTTGTCGGCCGTCGTAATGGGTTTTATGTGGGAATTCACTCGTGAGTTGAGGTGGTACTCTTGAATTGAGTCAAGTAAAAGTTTCTATACGATGAAGTGTTCACCCTATTGGTGGTTCGAAAGCTATGATGGGATTCTTGCGCTACCTCATGTTGGTATGTTAAGTGCTGGAAGCAGTATGTAACTGGGAGTAAGAATCGAGATTCAGGTTCGACGTTTATAAGGATGTCATGAGCTCGGAAGAGCAAGACAAAGCGATTCGAAAGTTCAGTATAAGCTGGTATTATCTTCAGTGTCGCCTGAGATCGATATTCGGTAGAGGCTTTATACCCTGGTCATGGGTTATTGATGTGCTTTGCGGCCTTAGAATGGTTGTGTCATGGATGTGCAGACTGGTTGCCTTGTGTGGGAGGTCGTGGAAGCATGACCGCGAAAAGATTGTATAAAGTGTGGCATGTAGTCACTTGATGGAATTCAGATTTTTACTGAGTATGAAGAAGTGCAATATTGCTTAAATGAGAATTTATGCCTGGAGGGCGTTCGGTTCAGTTGATTATGGATTTTGGGGTGTTAGTCCCGGTGATGAAGGTTGTTCTCGTGTATTATGAGAAAAGGTAGGGTTAATGTGGACCCAGGTAAAAGCTAAATAGCTAAGTTTGGTGCGAGCAAGGTGGCTCGATGTTTGTGGATGGATTTGTTTATGATTATGGGATCCGCACGAGCCAGGCATGTTCCTTTCAGTGGAGCTCTTTTCATGGAAAGATATTAGAACAACGGGTGTTGTTCCGTCTTCGTCGAATTTATGTGTTATGGTGATTGTGCCGTGCGAGTTGTGAAAACGGCTTGAGGATTTCCTTATGTGTTGAGGTCCCGCGTAGTGGGGATGTTATGTGAGCGGGATAGCTCTTGAGATCCAGAGTGTATATATATATATATATCGCACCTCAGCTGTGCTTGAGTTTTATAGCCTACGGCTTTATCAGTCTCCCCAGGATGCTATTATGCACTCAGCGTGCTTGTGATCGATATTCGGTAATTTGTAATAGTGAGCAATTAGCTCTGCATATATTTCCTTACGTGAGTTTTATGTTATTTGGATTGGGTGGCATGCATCCACGGTGATGTTATTTGGGATCGGGTGGCACGTCGCCACGGGTATGTTATTTGGATCGGGTTGCACGCCGCAATAGTGTGATAATAAGAAGGGTTAATATGTATTTATTTTCTTGTGTTTTATTTACTATTTTTGGTAAGGATTCATATTAGTTGAGTGAGCTGAATAGTTTCGTCCTGAGTGGTTTCTATATATCATATTCGAGTTATGGTCTATTGGCGCGATGTGGTATCATGTGAGGCTGTTAGCCATGTTTGGGGTGATTTACTGTCTGATCAGTTCATACTGGGTGAGACGAGATTATCGGATCAGGGATCAGTACGATACGGTTATGTGGAGTGTATATTAAAGAACAAATACCATCATCCAGGTTCATAAGGAAAGTGACGATTCTAGTCAAGATGAGGTATTCAAGGATTTGTTAACTCTATGGTTGAGTATGAATTTCTGCACATTCCTCCGTTGTGGTGGTATCGTCAGCATTATAGCAGGATGTATTTATAGTTTTTATGAGGTGCATTGGGAGCATCAGGTTCATGGAATTTTGTCCATTAAGGTTCAGAGCGTCATTGTGGTCAGATGATGAGTTGTACGGTGCATGGTGCCGATTTTGCAAGGGTATGCAGTTATGATCGGGTATATCGTGTGCTAGTTGATGCAGTGCTTATATATATTGAAACTAGGCCTGGCGAGACAAATTTCAGGTGTTTGAATGAATTCTGAGCTTATTATATGAATAAAGAAGAAATCTCCAGATTTGATCAAGCTATTGTGCTCGACTGGGTTGTGGTAGCACGGGCAGGTGCTCGAGATGTTAGACAGCGATTTCAGGCAACTCCAGAGCAGTACTTAGCACGTTCGAGGATGAACGTCAGTTTAAATGGGGGAGAATGTAACGACCCGACCGGTCATTTTGAGCTCTAGCGCATCGTTCAACGGTTTGAGGCCATGAGCATCTTTGTTTCAGGTATTATGACCCGTCGGCGTGGTCGGAATTGAATTTCAGGAAGTTTAGAGTTGGTTTGGAAAGAAAACTATCATTTCAGAAGCCTTAAGTTTGAGAAACCAACCAAGATTGAAATTTTGAGTAAACGATCTCCGAATCAAGATTTGAAGGTTCCAACAGGTTCGTGTGATGATTTCGGACTTGGGTGTATGTCTGGATCGGGTTTTGGATAATCCGGGAGCGTTTCGGCATATATTATGGAAGTTAGCATTTTAGAAGGATTTCATGAATTTGGGCTTGAAGTGCATATCAGTGAGGTTGATATCCGTTTGGGATTCTGAGTATGGGAATGGCTCCGTATGATGATACTGGAATTGGGAGCGCGATCGGAAGTGAATTTGGATGCCCATAGGTCATTTTAAAGTCATTTGGCTAAAGATAGAAATTTGAAAGTTTTTGTGAAAATCCGACCGGAAGTGGAAATTTTGATATCGGGGTCGGAATGCGATTCCGAAAGTTGGAGCAGGTCTGTAATGTTGAATGTGACTCGTGTGCAAAATTTGGGGTCAATCGGACGTGATTTGATAGGTTTCGGCATCGGATGTGAAAGTTAGAAATTTCAAAGTTCACAAAGTTGAATTCTTGCACGATTCGTGTTTTCGGCGTTGTTGATGTGATTTGAGGCCTCGACTAAGTCCGTGTTATGTTTCCAGACTTGTTGGTATGTTCAGGCAGGGTCCCGAGGGGCTCGGGTGAGTTTCGGGGTGGTTTCAGACCATTTCTAGGCCATTAATAACTGATGGTTTTGGCTACAGCACTGTTCTACGCGATCGCGGGGAATTGGTCGCGATTGCGGTGAGTAAAATGTGAGAAACGAGACAGTGAATCGCGATCGCGGAAAGCCTTTCGCTAGTAAATGTTCTGCTGCACTGACTCGACTTCGAAGGCTCATATCTCACAACCTATAAAAATTTTGAGATGGTGTAAAAATAAAATTTGCAGCTCTTTGTGTCTAGTTTCTAAAAGAGTAAACCATTAATGATTTGGATTTTTATACAAAGAGATATGGTTGTTATACGACAGGGTGTCCGGGAAGATGAAGAAGAAAGTTGCGTTGCACATGGGCTGACTTTACCAGATTATATCTAGTAATCTATAAGGAATTGGGAGATCAATAACACATGAAAGTTGTATATATTTGGGTCTAGTTTTCAGAACATTTAACCACTTGTCATTTAGAGTTGTTTGAAAAACGTTATGGCTATTCTACTGGAGACTGTCCGGGCAGGCTGGGCAATTGTTCTCCGCGATCGCGAAGAGCAAATTTTGGGCTGGAAAATTGTTCTCCACGATCGCGAAGCATTTTCCGCTATCGCGATGAGTAAATACCTGGGAAGAATGATATTTTAGCGGATTTTAGCTCATTTTTCTTCATTTCTTCACTTGGTTGGGGCCATTTTGGAGGATTTCAAAGAGTGATTTTCATCAAGCATCAAGAGGTAAGTGGTTCCTTCTCATTTCCAAGTTAATTCAAGGTTTATACATGAGATTAAACATGAAAAATTGTGGAAAAATTAGTATTTTGAAGGAAACCAAGAATTTGGTAAATTTGATTTTTAACAACGAATTGAGCATGAATATATTTGAGAAAACTATATATTTGAGCTAGTAAGGCTATTGGTAGAATGTGTCTTCGAGAAATTTTGGATTTCCAGGCACGTGGGCCCGAGGGCATTTGGGTCATTTCACTGAGCGGATTTGGGAAAGTATATAATTTGGAATTGTTGCAAATATTAGAGTATATTTTCATTGATTTGTCGTTGTTTGGATAGTTTCGGAGCGTTGTGCGATGTTTGGAGTCATCGGAAGGGCTTGGGAGCCGGTGTTGGAACTTCGGGGCGGGGTAAGTCTCCTTTCTAACTTCGTGAGGGGGAATCGTCCCCCCTAGGTGAATTAATTCAGTATATGTTATTATCTTCGGGGGCTACGTAGGCATGAGGTGACGGGAGTCCGTGCGTAGCTACAAATATGCTTATGTCCGGGTAGTCTAGGACCCACTAGCATGCTTTATGTGTGTACCTGTAACCCTGCATGTACCATTGAACTGTTAATATGACCGAAAACATAATTAAATGTGTAAAAGAAAGTTGGAGTTCGTATTGTTATCCTTCTAAAGAGAATTTGTTTCCGCTGTAAATATATGTGTACCTGAACTAGGTCGTATCGAGGAATACCGTTAAATTTGACAAATGAGTTTCAAAAACAAATGATTTCGAAACCTATGTTTCATTCTTCTTTTAATACGGATTTTCACTATTTTCCATGAGAAAAACTATTGTTCTTAATAAAAAGTGGATTTAAACGTGTGGAAATGTGTCAGCACTCGAGTCGCAGGCATGATTCGCGATCGAGGGGAGATTTATGTTAAATATATATTTATATCGAGTCAGAACGCGAGCCGCAGGTATGATGCGCAGCTGTGGGTCAGCTTATTATTATTATCGAGTCAGCACACGAGTAATAGAGATGATGCGCGATCGTGGGATAGCTTATTATTATTATCAAGTCAGCACATGAGTCGCAGGGATGATGCGCGATCGTGGGATAGCTGATTATATCGAGTCAGCACACGATTCGCAGGGATGATGCACGATCGTGGGATAGCTTATTATATCGAGTCAGCACGCGAGCCGCAGGTAGGATTCGCGATCGTGGGTTAGCTTATGACCTCAGTCCCTATGACCACCCTTATGACTCCGGCCGGTTGTCTTGTCTTGGTATGTTTATGATCACTTGAGTTCTGAGTCACTTGTAACTGGAGTGTCAGGTATTTGTTAAAAGGAGATTTTAGTACCTTGCTGTTCCTTTCAGTTATTATCTAGATTCCGTTATTTTCTATGTACTTGTTGCTCGCTGTCTTTCATGTCTATTGTATTTCATCATATTCTGTCACATGTTGTATTGTCGGACCTTAGTAAGAGTCTAATTTTCCCCCTCGTCACTACCTCTCTGAGGTTAGGCGGGCGACTTACTGAGTACACGTTGTTTTCGTACTCATGTTGCACTTGCTGTGCATTTTATTGCACAGGTACCCTCATGGCAATGTGGAGGATTCGGAGACTTAGGCGAGCTGCATCTTCCAAAGGCTATCCACAGCTGACAGAGTCACCTTCATACTGTATCTATTTCATTTTAAATTTCCTTGTCCAGTTGTATTTCGGACATGCTTTGTATTCATAGAAGTTGCTCATGTAGTTGTGACACCGGGTTCTGGGGACGTGTTGGGATTTACTTCATTAAATTAAATTGATGTGCTGTCATATTTAAGTTTACAAAAATTTATTTGTTTGATTATGAGATGCAAGAGAAAGTAACGGTTTCGAAAATGTTAAAAGTTGGAAAGTTATTTCAATAAATTAATGCTTTGGCTTGCCTGACCTTGTGTCCGGCGCCATCACGGCCTTAGGGATTTTGGGTCGTGACAGAGGATAAATATAAACAATTTACCAAACGCTAGGGGTAGCTTAGGCTCTTTTCCGTACAAACAAATCAAAATTCATACCTGTACAATTCTAAGAACATATGCTAAAACTAAAACATAAAATTGTGTAACATGGTCTTGACTCAAGGGGATGTTTTAACATTATAAATGTAAGCAGTTTCCCTTGCTTCTCCATCCACATTGCATAAATACATTCTGCATATATTATCCTTGTGCTTTTTGTAGGAATAATGTTATCTTTTATTAATATTTTCTCCGTAATGGAATAATTCTTTTTGGTTAGGAAAACCAAATGAAGAGAGTTGATGGTTCATATGGTCACTCAACTTTGGGTAATTGCTCGTCAATGTCACGCCCCAAAATCGAAGGACGTGACCGGCACTCAATCGGGTGACCCCAGTCAAGACAACCTGATTTGGCTTTCCCACCCAATGTGTTTCCCCGTGTTTATAACATACAGTATTTATGTGAAACAGTGAGATAAGCTTAAAAGTGTATGATTACCACAATAAATCCAACTTTTCCTTATTTTACGTGATCATACTAGATTTCCCAAAACATACATAATAGACACATCACTTCCCGATACGGACCACGATTACGAGTACATTCAACCACTGCCCAAAATATACATATACACCCACATAGTGTCTACGGAGCCTCTAAGAGTACGAGGAGTTTATACAATACTTTCCGGCAACAAGGCCCCGGCTATACCTTACAATACATAATATACTCAAAAAAAAGAGATGGCATGAACTACACATGGCCCCGAGAGGAAGTGAGGCTCACCAGTACATCTGAAAAAGGATGAGGAGAAAGCACCACTAACGGCGAGCTGAGCAACCTGCTATGGACCCACCTACATCCATATAAAAGATGTAGCGCCCCCGGCAAAAGGGACGTTAGTACTGTGGAATAGTACTAGTATGTATAAACAAACTTTATCCCAAGTACAATCAAACAATACACAATTAAGAAATAGTAATAGAACCAATTAATCAATGCACATGGAAGGAAACAACCAAAATCAAACAAGTTTCACAATCTCTCCTTTTTCCCTTTCAACATCATCATATTCAATAGCTCATAGATTTTCATTTCGGTAGTGATAACGATCACATTCCATCCTTATTACCTCGGCCACCCTTATTACCTCGTCATCCTTATCACCACAACCCATCAACCTTATTACTCCGTGTTGCGGCGTGCAACCCGACCCTGCCTGACAATTTAAATTCACAACAACAACCACAAACAATTGCATCACAAGAATCATCATTTCAAGGAATCAAGTTCATATCAACAATTTATTTATTTGGGCCTAAGGAACCATAACTCTTATCAAGTAGTAATTTCATGAACACGGTGTTTCCATAATCGTCCAATTCATTTACATCGTTTCACAATACCCTTTTTCATTACTTTCCACGCACGACTTTTAGCTATTTTACACATTCCCACATTTGGGCACATTATCAATCTTTCGTTCATTACATATCCTTTCATATCAATACCCTTTAGAATTTACGAGCTTTGCACAGAATGAAATAGGCACATTAAACACCTTTCACAACCTCATATAGCACGGTAGCATGACAGTCAACTAGGATAATCAGAGAATAGAATCTTACATTTCAACACGTTTGAACAATAAATTCACATATTTCCAAACAAGGTACACATTCGGACCCAACAAGAGGATTCTACAAAGGTTAAAGTTAGCCATACATATCTCGAATCGGGATTTTTCCTTAATTTCTATCTCAAATCACCAGACCTTCTAGAACCTTCGATCTAATTCACAATACGGCACATTTAAACTTAGGATTAGGAATCATGAACCTGTCTTGAACTCATTTGAGCTTTCTATCAAGCACTAGGCGTTCCTTTAGATTAAATAACCCCTTTTTAGTGAAAGGTTACTGATGCGAGACTAAATTGCATAGTTTGACATGTGATATACCTCACATTTTATGCGCATTAAT
>ML351049.1:0-17475 GCA_005239505.1 Nicotiana paniculata
CCCACTAAACCAACAGTGGGTACAACAACATACCAGAGGTACCAACCCCTATCCTTATCATCTTCAGGGGTTACCAACATTCTTTTGCTTCTAGCAGTCAGAGTAAAACCCCCTTCACGAAATAAGGTAGGAGAGTAGAGATGAATAAGATGGTTGAAAGTAAAAGGAACCGAGGCTAAAGAAGCCAAACTCCTAAGAGATGCGACAACTCGCCATACAAGCAGACCAACTTGACCTAAGCAGATATTGAAAAAACGGCAGAATTCAATTATGACTGGGTCAATAGGGGGTCGAAGGCGTTCACCTCTACCTCTAGACAAAAACCGAGAAACCCTAAACCTCAGAGAAAATAGAGATCTAGTGGAAGGAGAAGGAACTATCTGAGAATAAGAGGAGCCCCTCGAAGGAGTGGATCCTAGACTTCTAAGTCTACCACCCCTCCGACTCCTAGTCGGAGCAGAAGATGGCGTTAAATTTTCAATATCTATTATTCCCTGAGGTTGGTTTGAAGAAGACATATTTACAAAGGCAAGAATAAAGTTCTTTACAAAAGACAAATTTAGAAAGTGTTCGTGGAAGCAAACAAAAAGAAGAAAGGTATTTATACTTGAGGACAACCGTCAAACATGAAAAAAAAGAAAAATAATGATGAAAAGTCATAATTGAAGATGTCACTTCGAGATGACGCAGCGGCAAAAAGCCCTAAAAGGTGCTGAGTAAATGCAGAACCAATCCGAAAAGGACACGTGGTATGAGCATTAAATGGAAGTGACAAACGACGCCTATGGTGNTTTTGACAACTCAGCCAGTTACGTGGACACAGGAGAATGCGACAGCTGGATGTGATTCTTTGAAGAGGTACGGAACAAAGAGGCACGATTCAATAAACCCTCGAGCTTATCAGCCACGGGAAACTAAACCTGATCAAAACAAGGAAGAGGCACGGTCAGAATGAATCTAGACAAAGCTACAGGCAGATTCAATGGCCCACAATTGATTACTCGAATGTTATGTAACCGTACCCCAATTACCGTTATCCTTTGTAACGCCTCATTAGTGTCATAATTAGTCATTAATGAGCAACCATAGCAAGATTTGTACGTTATATAAAGGAATCTCCTATATAAGGGAGGGGAATGCAACTTGTAAAGGCATCTGATTCTCAAATACAATTTACTTCGCTTCTCTATATTTCTGCAATATTGTCTATTATTCATTTTTCTATATTTCCTTGATTATCAGTAACCCGTGTTCATACTAGAAATAGCTTTAGTCAAAGGATCTAATTCTTTGGTTAAACAACCACGAGTCTAAAAAATGAGTCACTACAGGGCAGATTTCCAAGATGATGACATCCCATATAAATGCGAAGCTCAACATATGTGGCACTTGAAGATTATTGTGGAAAAGGACATTATCAAGTCATATCGATATCACGTAGGGCACGTGTACTTTTACCCATCATGGTTGGAGGACTGCATAGAAGGAATAGTTGAGCCAGGTGTCGGTCGAGGTAACAGAGTCATAGATGAAGCTGCCGAAGCACATGTGAAGTATAACAGACTGCACAAAAGGGTTCGCGAGTCTGAGGCTGAGCATCTGGAACAACACAAGACTGATATGGAATTAATCAATGAATGGAAGGAAATGACTACCATATCGAATGAAAGGTTAGAATATCTGGAGCAGGGTCTGATGGAGCTGGAAGGGAAGATGAGGAAAATAGTCATAGACTACCAGGATACTGAAGGTATCAAAGGAGGACATCTCTCCAGGGCATACCTGCTGTCTGGCTTCAGGCCTGGAGAAGGTCCTTCTGGGACCAAGTAGATTAGGCTTATTTGTTTTTGCTTTTCAAATGTAATAAGGCCAAGTGCCATTAGTGACTTACCTTATTGTCGTATTAGATTCATCTTATTCATTGCGTTAATGAAATGAGGCAATTATTGGTATTAAAATTCTCCAAATCTACTTGTCGTTAGGCCTACCTCGGGCACAACGAGGCTCCCAAATTAGGACGCGAATTTACATTCCTGCAATATGTGTTTAAATACTGCAAATATTTTTTAGAACTCTAACTAACTTGATTACCTTTTGTTTTTCTTTCTTTTTTAATTATTCCCATCCCCTAAGTTTGGTTCACACATACTGGTATCATCAACATATCACACCAGATACAGAGGCCCTCCACCTCCTCCTCCTCCAAGTGCATTAAAAGGCAAAGGGAAAGCTAAGATGGATAATATGAGTGGCGACAACACCGCACACGCTGAGAATGCGGAAACTTCTGATGGTCGGAGTACTCCGACACCAAAAGACTTGGTTTTGAGGCATGAAAAGAAAATACTTGAACTACAAGGTGAGCTTGAGTAGGTCCGTAACTTGGCAAACCTCTCCCTCACACTAAACGTCCCAGATATCAACCATCCAAATACCCAAAATCCAGCACCTCCTCAGAATACACCCAACCAACGCCCGCAAAATCCTCCTTCACCCACCAATATACGACCCCTCCTCAAAATCCTTTACCTATACCTACACCTCCTCAACATCAGCATCTCCCGACTCAATATCTGCAAACCACTTACCACACTCCTCAGAATAGCCCACATCCTATTCCCGATCCCCAAAATTCAACCAATGATCACCACTATACCCAAACTCCTGGACTTCACTAAAACAACCCCATATACGTTGAAACCTTACCCCAGTCTACTCAACCAATCTCATATACACCAGAATCCACCAAGAAGGACCTGCTCATTAAGAACATGGCAGAGGAGCTCAAGAAACTCACAAGCCGAGTTCAGGGTGTTGAAGGAGGCAAAGGAATCGAAGGTTTGAATTATGAGGATTTGTGCATTCAGCCACATGTGGAATTGCCAGAGGGTTACAAACCTCCTAAGTTTGAGATGTTCGATGGGACGGGTGACCCAAAGGTACATTTGAGAACCTACTGTGACAAGCTCGTAGGGATTCGAAAGGACGAAAGGATTCGCATGAAGCTATTCATGAGAAGACTCACTGGAGACTCCCTATCTTGGTACATAAGTCAAAATCCCAAGAAATAGGCTAATTGGGTAAGCATGGCATCAGATTTCATAGATAGCTTCAGATTCCACACGGAAAATGCACCAGACATCTTCTATATCCAGAATCTCAAGAGGAAGCCCACTGAGACTTTATACGAGTATGCTACTCGATGGAGGTCAGAAGCAGCGAAGGTTAGGCCGGCATTAGATGAAGAGCAGATGAACAAGTTCTTTGTCAGGGCTCAGGATCCACAATATTATGAAAGGTTAATAGTAATCGAGAATCATAAGTTCTCTGATATCATCAAGCTCGGAGAAAGGATCGAGGAAGGTATAAAATGTGGAATGGTGACAAATTTTGAGGCACTGTAGGACACGAATAAAGCACTACAATCAGGTGTCATATCAAAGAAGAAAGAAGTGGGAACGGTAATGGTTGCCTAGGGTCCGAAATCTCCATTTGTGTACCAGACACCTCCACCCACATACCAACCTTCACCTCCCAGATATCCTCAATCCACTACCGCCTACCACACCTATAATACCCAACCATCCTATTATCATTCACCTCCATCTCGTCCAAATTACCAAAAACCCAGGACCAATTTTGATCGCAAATCACCCAGACAATACACCCCATTGCTGAACCCATTGACCAATTGTATGAAAGATTAAAAGCTGCTAGATATGTCACCCCTATTCCCGCTATGGCTATGGAAAACTCATCACAACGGGTCAACCCAAACAAGACGTATGCGTACCATTCCGGTATGAAGGGACATACTATTAATGAATGCCGCACCCTGAAAGATAAGATCCAAACACTGATTGATACCAAGGTCATACAGGCGAAAGAAACCACACCTAATGTCCACAGCAACCCCCTCACAAATCATAGGGGTGAAGGAGTCAATGTAATAGAAACCGATGAAGAATGGGATCCCGAGGGATCAATCAGACTTATCCGAGAAGGTAGTGATCCTAAGAAGCCGGTAGTCATGCTCAATCCCATTGTGGTACAGGTACATCTTCCAGTCAAAGATGAGGTAACCACATCGTCTCCCTTTGAAGTAGAAGTGACACCAGCTGTAGCCACACCTGCTCCGTTTGAGGTAGAAGTATCCACACCTTTCACTGTGACAGTGGCATCCACACCGCCCTTCAGTTCCAATGTTGTAACTTGGGATTATGTTGCCGAGACTAGGAGAAATAGGAAATCAAAGATGGAAAAGTCTGGCGCTGCACAAGGGATGACTGAACGGGCAAAATTTACACACCTGAGCATTTAGGAGAGACCAGTAAACAAACTTCCAACAAACAACCCGTCATTGAAGCTGGTCTGGATGACCTCTGGAGGAAAGTACAAGCAAGGGAGTATTCTATTGTTGATCATTTGAATAATACTCCCGCCCAGATATCCATCTTATCGTTGCTGCAAAATTCCGAAGCACACATGAATGCTCTGGTGAAGGTACTGAATGAATCATATGTACCCAACAACACTACTAGCGAAGAAATGGCCAATATGGCGGGACAAGTGTTGGAATGCCATAAAATCACCTTCCATGAAGACGAATTGCCACCTGTGGGGTTAAGCCACAAGAGGGCACTGCACATCACAGTGCATGTGAAGATAAGTTCATTGCCAGACTTCTGATAGATGGAGGGTCCAACCTCAACATCTGTCTGCTGACAACCCTGAAGAGGTTAGGCAAGGGCCTACATTAAATACGAGCAGGATCTATGAACGTGAAAGAATTCGATGGATCACGAAGATCCACGACTGGAGAAACCAACCTATGCTTGCAAATGGGTCCTACCTGATTCGATGACGAATTCCAGGTGCTAGACATATCCGCCTCCTACAATATGTTGTTGGGACGGCCTTGGATACATGTCGCTAGAGCTGTCGCATCCACTTTGCACCAAGCGGTAAAATTTGAATGGAAACATTAAGAAGTGATCATCCATGGAGATGAGAGCAACCCCATTTACACCAGTCAGACTGTTCCGGTGGTAGAAAACAGAAGGAAGTTAGGTGGAGAAACCTACCATCGCATCGAGCGTGTTAAAACGTTTGAGAAGGATAAATGATGGAGTAGCAAAATAGAGAGCATACTGGCATGGGCAGGGTATGAACCTGGTAAGGGGCTTGGTAAAAATCTTCAAGGTATCTCCAAACCAATACAGCTGAAGTGCCATGACACAACCTTCGGGCTCGGATATCAGTATACCTGGCAGGAATATCGGAATTGTTCGCCACCATGGCGTGGTCCATACTATCCTCTTGAGAAACCCGTGTCGCACCTGAATCAAACCTTCCATCAGGTCGATACAGTATGGGGATCAAAAGAAGAAGAAGCCTTGGCAGCATTGAGGAATTTGTTCTTGGAAGACGATGATATGGATTGTTGTGTAATAGTTGAGGAGGAGCAGAAAGAAGGCCTCACTATCTAGACTGTGGAGAGAGAAGCATTCCTCGAGAACTGGACCGCTAAACCATCAAGGGCTCGATGAGTCTCGGGGTAGCAAGGTTGATAGCATTGATTACTTTTGAAAATGATTTCCTCTTTGGCATTTTGTTTTAAATAATATTTAATTTCAGTGTTCCATTTCGAAAAATATTATTTGAAATCATTTTGTTTAACGCTTTAAATGGCTTTATGTTTTATTATTACTATTTTCTTTAATATCTTTATCCCTACAACATTACTATTTCTTAACTTGATGAGCCAACGACTGTGACGTGTAATGAGACAATGCAATAGAAAGACAGTGACTCAGAATAAATAGAAGATGAGGATGTAATACCTGAGGAAATTGTCATAGAAGTGGAGAACTTTGAGAACAAGCCCAAGTCCAACATGGACGAGACCGAGATAATCAACTTGGGAGATTCCGAAATCGTCATGGAAACCCGTATAAGCATCCATTTGTCACCGTCAGAGAAAGAAGAATACACTCGGTTCCTGAAAGAATTAGGATATCTTTGCATGGTCATACGATAATATGACAGGGTTGGGCACATCCATAGTTTCTCACAAGTTACCTACAAATCCAATGTGTCCGCCAGTGAAGCAAAAACTCAAAAAATTCAAGCTAAACATGAGCTTGAAAATCAAGGAAGAAGTCACTAAGCAGATCAAAGCCAAGGTCCTCAGAGTGGTTGAGTACCCAACTTGGTTGGACAACATTTTACCAGTTCCAAAGAAAGATGGGAAAGTCAGAGTCTATGTTGATTATCGGGATCTAAACAGAGCAAGTCCCAATGATGATTTCCCGCTACCAAACATATACATTCTGATCGACAATTGCATCAAGCATGAACTCCAGTCCTTTGTAGATTGCTTCGCAGGTTACTATCATATCTGGATGGACATAGAGGCCGCCAACAAAAACATCAAGAAGATACTAAGAAAAATGGTAGAGAATCACAAACAGTGGCACGACAAGTTACCACTTGCCTTATTGGGATACCGTACCACAGTCCACACGTCAACCGAGGCAACTCCTTACCTATTGGTCTACGGTACTGAAGCCGTCTGTCACGACCTAACCTATGGGTCGCGACGGGCACCCGGTACCTTACTCAACCGAGTACCAACATAACATATCTTTCTTATCATACTATCACAGGTAAATGTGCCAAAATGGTCATCATGACATAATCAAAATAAAACATAAGGGAATGCTAGACATAATACGACCTAACATGATATAGAAACTTATACATGTAACATACGCGCCTATAAGGCTGACATGAGCATTTGTAAACTCAAAACATAGGCCGACAAGGCCATACACGTATCATATACCTGACATTTGCCTACAAGCCTCTAAGAGTACATAAACAACAAAAAGGTCGGGACAAGGCCCCGCCATACCAGTCAATGCATGTCCCAATCATACTGACCAAATAGGCAACTCTGGAGCAAGTGGAGTGCAGCAACACCTTCCACTGAGCTGATAGCCTACTAGGAGGACTGTCAACCTGTCTATCGGGACCTGCGGGCATGAAACGCAGCGTCCCCAAGAAAAAGGGACGTCAGTACGAATAAAGTACTGAGTATGTAAAGAAGAAAAACATAACTAAGAACAGTAATGTAAAGAGAGATGTAGGAGATACAACCTGTAACATCTGAGCGTCTCTGAGAGATAGTGACATGAAATGCCTAATACATATATATACATAATCTTTTAAAAATATCCGCCTATGTGGGCATCATCATCATCATATCATACCCGGCCTCGAAGAGGACTCGGTAGAAACATACCCGGCCATCATAAGGCTCGGTAGAATCATACCCGACCACGTGGAGCTCGGTAAACCCAACTGATCAGTGGTTGCACAATATGTGTCGTACCCGGCTGACTATAGCGCGACTCGGTAGAGTAAAATAGATACTATATATAATGCATGTTGGACTCATGGAATCACGCTCTAAACCTTTCGGAGTGACGTAAGGTAGTTGCACCCTCGATTAACATTATGGAAATCATACTATCAATATGAACTTCACTAGGACTCAAGGATCATACATACTTTCTTAGAATAACTTTGTAAGGAAAGAACAACATGGACAACCTTAGTAGCTAGGAGTAGATTCATTATGAAATAGCGTATCGTTTACGTTCGTTTCACTTTAGATCATGCCAAAAGAATGAAGGAAGTGCCTTAACATACGTTATCACAATATTTCCATTCACCAAGTTGAACTCGCTTCTTCTCACCTTAATCTACAACAACGATAATAATACTATCATTAAGTTATGAAAGGTACACCTATCGCACAACGAACAACAAGCTTATTTTGTATAAAAACGGGCAGCATCTCCCTGATTATCCTTACTTCCTCCAAATTCAAGATAACACCAACAACACAAGGACACAACAAAAAAAGCATATATACATTATTTTCCAGCCTTATATACCCCACAAAATACGACAACACAACCCAACACACCGCAATCTCTTCATACACAAAACGACCATCGTAGTAGTGTCAAACGACCCAGAAATGTTATGAAGAACGACCAGCTCACCACCCTACATCTATATGGTGTTTCTACACACCATTCCTCCTCCAAAACTCCACAAAACAGTAGTGAAATACGCATCCCAATAGTAACACAAAAGAGTCCACAAAACAGTCCGCTACAAGTCAAATAACTCGAACTCACGGCTTCCGATCACCGTCCCGTGAGTTCTAACAATTAGGAAACACATTAATCACCCTTCCTTGATATTTAAACACTTAAATACAGATATTACACGTTTCTTAACTATGAAGTACCTTCCAAAATTCTAACTACAAAGAAAAAAGATAGGCGGTATAATGACTCGTAGGGATCATTTTGATGCTATCGCTTCTCGATTTCATGCCCGGGATGATAATCTTCTTTGAAACCCTAGAAGAGAGCTTAAGGATATGTTTATGGGTGTTCTCTGGTCATGGTATGCTGAAAAATAAAGAGAAAGCCGACCTAAGACTTATATATATCAACTTTGGAAAAGTCAAAGAGGTGCTAGCTTGGCACCCTAGCATTGGCCCATCTTCCGACGCTTATATATTTTTATATGGATGTCGTATGAATGAAAGATTAAGAGCGTTGAAAAATAAATTCCAAGACCTTAAATTTGGTATATAATATGTCCCAATAAAACCTCATATAACACTCGAAATGTATTGCTCAAAAAGCTTTAGTGAACCACCTACTTGTCACTTATGATGTCTGCGCAGTCTCACAAAACTGCATATGTCTATCTACTCCTATGTTGTATCGATGAACGGTTTAATGCGTTTGAAAATAGACTCATAGATATTCAATTTGGTTGGTAGATCATCCAATAATTCCAAGAATATTGAGAGAAAATCTCAGTTACATTTGACCTAATTTTCAGCACATTATGAATGTAATTTGTGAAGACCTTTTGCCAACTTTTGTTCCACAAGTTGCTTGACTTCAAAACGTAGCACACGACTATTATACGACGAAAATAACTCATAGCATAACCTCCTTATCATGTAATTAACCATAATATCACACTCAAGTACATGTTATAACATTCTAGATGTGTCGACTTTCGACGAACTTATTTTCTTCAATTTGTTTAGCTTCTAAGCCTTCCAACCCTCTTGGTACTTGCAACCCATGATATTGAACATTTGTAACCTCCAGGTTAACACGATTAACTTACTTTATGTACTTTCAAATACGATCTCATCTAAGCTTAAATAAATTTACTTACGACGTACTCTCACGTACGAAATTATAGGGTGTAACACCGTTATCCCCCCCGAGGTAGAAATTCCTTATTTAAGAATTATACAAGAAACCGAACTCAGGGATGTAGAATGGATAAGGAACCGCTATGAGAAATTAGCCCTCATAGATGGCAAGAGGATGAATGCAGTGTGTCACGACCAGCTCTATTATAATAGAATGTCCAAGTCTTTCAATAAAAAGGTCAGACCAAGACAGTTCACGCCAGGGCAACTGGTGCTGAAATAGATCTTTCCACATCAAGATGAGGCTAACGGGAAATTCTCTCCCAATTGGCAAGGTCCTTACATGGTTCACAGAGTATTGACAGGAGGAGCACTCATACACGCAGAGATGGACAGAGAAATCTGGCCAAAGCCTATCAATTCAAATGCAGTCAAAAGATACTATGTGTAAACCATTTATGCTTCTCCATATGATGTAAATTGAACTACGCTCGACCTGATTCCCATTTAAGGGGGAATACATAGGCAGCCTTGTGGGTTCGGTCACAATTCAATAAAATTTCCATTTTTCCCCACAATAAAAAACTGGGGCAGAATTTTGAGGAGGACCCTCAAAATTTCGAAGCAAGTTCAGCCAACTGCAGCATATGGAGCAGTTATAAAAGTCATCTAGTTAACTGGGGCAGAATTTTCCCCTCAAAATTCTACGGCAGCAGAAGTCGCAATGTCTCTAATAATGTCGCAGTTACTGGTTCATCTGACTAACTTCTAAACTGCATACTATGTCTTTGAAAATTATACACGTATGCTTTTGAAAAAAGAAACTTTGCTTTAGCCAAATGCTACCCTAATAGCTTGAACATGATCTCAAGACAGAGCGGAGCAAATCGAGCAAGCAAAGGCACAAACCAACCTTCCCCCCCCCCCCCCAAAAAANGCTAAGCCCTGCCTCTCTATTTGCATAAGGCTAAGCACTGCCTTGTCTTCGCATGAGACTAAGACCTGTCTCAATCCTTGCATGAGGCTAAGCCCTGCCTCTCTATTTTCATAAGGCTAAGCACTACCTTCTCTTCGCATGAGACTAAGCCCTATCTCAATCCGTTCATGAGGCTAAGCCCTTCCTCTTTATTTGCATAAGTCTAAGCACTGCATTCTCTTCGCATGAGACTAATCCCTGTCTCAATCCTTGCATGAGGCTAAGCCCTGCCTCTTTATTTGCATAAGGCTAAGCACTACCTTATCTTTGCATGAGACTAAGCCCTGTCTCAATCCTTGCATGAGGCTAAGCCTGCCTATCTATTTGCATAAGGCTAATCAAACCTTCCTACTTGCATAAGGCTAAGAATTGCCTTCTTTTTGCATGGGACTAAGCACTATCCCAAATCTCGCACGAGACTAAGCACTGTCTCGCTCTTGCATCGTTCTCTTCTCTCGGGCTAAGCTCTGCCCTCAATTTCATGCAAGACTAAGCCTTGTCTTGTTGCTTCTAGCATCATGTCTCTGCACCTCATAGGCTGAATATAGCCAACTTGTCCAAAGGCGTCATAGTCTGACGGCACCATCCTCCTAGCCGGAAGACATCATGCCATGGCTTGAGGATCTCTCAAACTTGCACATCATTATTCAAAGGCGTCATGGTCCGGAGGCACCATTGTCATGGCCCGAGGACATCATTTCATGGCCTGTGAATCCCTTACTGCACAATTCATGGCCCGAGACGTCATGGTCTAAAGACGTCATCCTCAATCGTCCAAAGATAGTTTTCATGGTCTAAAGGGAATTTGCATCATGTCTAAATTTACGCAATTTTATACGTATATGCTTGAAATACATCTTTTGATTTGCAGGAGACCCAATGAGTAACTATTATCCCAACAGGAGCAATCCCGCTCCAATTCCTTCAAATTATTTCAAATCTGATCGCTCACTATAACCGTTTCATCCTATTCGAAACCTTTTGTCCGTCCTTGTGAAAACTCCGTCTTTTTATTCCACCGGTGGATCCAGAACTACACACGGCCTAATTCCTGTAAAACCAGGGATATGTAGGCAGCTCAGAAACCGGTGTGCGACCTATATCTCTAAACTATTCAGTCAAAATTGATCATCATATCTTTACCCTGACAACTCTTTCATCCTTCCCGGGTAAAGAGGGCAGCTGTTGATACCCAATTTTTTCATATATATTTCAAAATACATATATACCTTCCAAATAGTTCATGAGCATCAACTAGTATTTTTTCATAATTTTTTGTATTTTTAATCAATTTATTCCAACATTTAATTATCTAAATAATTACTAACTGCATTACAAATGATTTTATAATAATTTTATTTCTTAATTTTATCATTTATATTTATATTAAACTTTAATCATTTTATGCATAATTATATTTACATCTTTAGGTTATAATTGCAATAACTTTACAGTAATAGCCCATGCGTGCATATTACTTTATTTACATGAAAAATGAATTTTTATATTAGTGAGTAATGCTTTTAAATCATTTTCATATACAAATAATATTTTTATCATTTATTAATTATTTTTATAAATTATTTTATTAGTTTAATTGGATATTTAAAACATAGCTTTTTTTATTAAATCATTTCGGACCTACCCAGCCCAATACTAACGTAACCCATAACCCAATACCCAAACCCTAACCCATATCCATACCCGTCCAAATTAGACCCGCCCGCATAAAACTCTAATCACGGCCGTTGATCTCAGAAGATCAACGACCCTTAATCACTCACCCCTTTTAGTTAATCAAACAACCCCAAACCTTATCTCATTTCTTCCAACCTGCCACCTTTGGATCCCTCACTCTCCTCTCTTCTCTCTCACCCCTTCGAACCCTAACCCCGCCGTCACACATCCCTCTTGGTTCATGTGGTTTTCTTTCGATTCCATGCCTTATTTGGCTTCATCTCTTTACTGGTTATACGATTCTTCTGTTACTTGATGTGAATCTCAAGAGACTCAAACCAAATCTGGTTCGAAGTCTCTCATATCTCAAATATTTCATCTTTGTTCACTCCGATACCTGTGAGTACGAATCTTTTCGTATTTTATGGTTTCAAGTCGCTGGCTCAAACCAGATTTGATTCACTTATGTTTATTTTTTACGAACCTGGCTATTTCCTGGATAAATCTGCTTAGATCTTGTTAGATCTGAAACGATTTAGTGTTTGTTTCAGTATTTCCTCTTTAAAAATTTTGATATTTATGTTTCTCACACTGATTTTCTAGGGTTTTGGTTCTAACAGATTTTTGCAAGAAAATATTTCAACGTTTAATGTTTCATCTCTGGTTTGCTTATCTATTGTTTGACTGATTTTTTACTTGATTTAATTAGTTCCATCTATATGTATTTCTTAGGGTTTCAATTATTTATTTATCCTACTGTTTCTGCCCGTTTACCTTTAACTATGTCAATTAAGTGTTAATTGATTTTACTTACCTAAATTGGATTTTGAAATCATCTTTCCTTTAGTACCAATATTTACTTATTAAGTTTTTACTTGTTCTTACCTTATTTATGTGATTTATTACTCGTACTACTTTCCTTAACTACCTTACTGGCCTGATTTTTATGCTTTGATTATGGAACTGACTTCTAATTGATTCCAGAACTATTTCCTTGCCTTATTTGATCTGGTACTTGACTACTGATTGATTCCATATATTGTTTTCCCTAAATTAAGTGGTATTAGCCTGATTTTATGCTATTTTCCCTGTTAATTGATTGAGGTAGACTCTAATTGATTCCTAAGTTATGCCTTATTTGTGTAGGATTAATTCATTGCCTTATTTGTCTATCTCATTGAGACTATTTAAACCCCTTCCCCATTCCCTTTACACAGACTCGAATCGTGTTATTCTCACAACAAACCTAAGTTCTCTTTGTTCTCTCTTGTTCTGATTTCTGAGTGGTTATTATTGGGTCGGCTGAAAGCCAATGCAAAATTATTCTAGGAATTAACTACTATTGCACATTTACTTGCTTTCTTCTAAACTGGTATACCCTAACCTTTGAAATTCCATTCTCTATGCTTTGTTTGACTAGCATGTCTCAATTCCTAGCATGATTATGTTCTTTCTATGACAATTTGATGATACTGTTAACATAAGGCTAAGTTATTTCAAATAGCATGAATCCTCTCCTAAGATTAAGGTCTAGTCTTCTTTCTTGCAAGATGCTGTAACATGTGATCACTTGTCTGTTGCTTAACTCATATGTCCTGCCTGTTTAATTCAGATGTTTTGCGTAATTGCTTCTGCGTTTTAGCCACAATTGTTTTAAATAATAGCATGAATACTACCTAGTCACATGTCAATCTACTTGAACTGTGTGCTGAACATGGGTTCTGTCTATTTCTTGGTGCAATTCTGTTTGCAATCTTCTAATCTGAATCTGCTTGCCTTTGAAAATTAAACTATTTCTAAAACCTGCCCCCTTCCTTTACCCTTTATGCAATGGTTTTCCAAACTCCTACTCTTAGTTATTTAGGTCCCTACCACCCTCAGTGTGAGCACTGCCTAGGGTCCTTGAGACTCCTTTGAACTTTGACATATTGGGGTTGGTTTTCCAATCTTTTATGAATTACCTTCTAAATGTGGTTCTGGTGTGAGCATTGCCCTGGGTCCCGGAGGCATTTGGGGACTTTTACACACTGGAAGCCTGACTTTTATTGTACCATGGATGGATCATTACAATACTCCAAAGTTGTTCTATTGGAAGGCTTGGTTCCCAGGTTTATATTGGGCCTATGAAGGCTCTCCATAGTGTAATGTATACTATTATGCAATTTATTCATTCTGGGTTGTAATAATTTCTGTAATAACAAATTTGGGGTTGATTAGTGAAATTTGGGGGGTTTCCTTATATTTTTGTTAAATTTGGGTAGAGATCCTGCCTATAGGTTTAATTATGTTGATCAAGTATTGTGATTGCCATTACTTGTTTAGAGATCCCGCCTATAGGAATTTCTTGATTGTTTAGTTCTGTACTTTTAAACTCTCATATTAGAAATCCTGTTTATATGTCTGCATTAGAAATCCTGTCCTAGGATCCACATATTTTTAAACCCCAAAGTGCATTAGATACCCTGTCTATAAGATTCTGTTTGTTTGAATAATAACCTTTTCTAGCAATCTGCTTAAAATTCTGCTTACATACGTTTAATAGATACCATGCTTATAGGAAATAAAGATCAGTTCAAACCTAGAAATCATGCCTATAGGATTTAAACTAATAGATATCATGCCTATAGGAAGTAAGGATTAGTCTCAACTTAGAAATCATGCCTATAGGGGTTTAAATTAATTATGCAATTAGCAAGCATGCCTATAGAACTTAAAAGGAACAAAATCTGTCTTTAAGAGTTAAAATCAGTAGCGCACTTAGAAACCATGTTATAGGTTTATAATAAACTCGTAGAAACCATTCCTATAGGATTCCATTAATCAGTTATGTGTTCAACCAATTCTGGCTATCACTTAGGCAAGTCTGTAAGGGTTGTTAATGATTCTGGGCCTAACACCTAAGATAATTTGCTGCCTGAAAGTGGCCAGATTCATGCTTAATAAAATCAGTAGGCAAGCCAATAGGCCTGGATGCTCGCCTCAAAGCTATTTCTTTACATTCTCTTTCTGCTCATATAGATATCCTGCATATAGGATCCTAAAATTAACGAAGTTTGCTGATTCAATTGCGTGCATTTGTTGCTTATGTGTGGGGTTCAATGTGAGCCCTTATTTGTTTCCTTAAATGAAAATCCAATTTGTATTTTGTTTGTCGCTTAGATTTTTCATTTTTAAGTAACATAGGTCGGTCTAGAACCATCCTATATAGAGGTCCTAATACCTCCAGGGCCGTAGGTAAGGGACGAGTAGTGCACGCATAAGGAACGAGTTAGAAGCTATTAGAACGCTTAAGTAACAACTGAAAGATAGTAATTGGGTAGTAAAGGAGACGATAGCCCGTGCGCTAATGCTATGAGTAACACCATAACTTGGGGAAGTTACAAAGTAGCATGGAATGATCCTATAGGCTAAAAAAACCTATGACCCCCTTTTAATCATGTGTATAGTAACTCTTATTGTCTAAATTGTTTTTCTTCCCTTCTAGACTAATTCTCTTAATTTAAGTTCGGCTGGGACCCACCGTTGTGGACCTCAAGGGGTGCCTTACACCTTCCTTTCGAGGTAATTTGATCCCTTACCCAATCTCCGGTGATGCAAACTGGTTTATGAGTTAATTGCTCTAGGTGCCCTAACGCACCTTAATATGTTAGGTGGCGACTCTTCCAATCCCTTACCCCAATCCCAAAAATAAGGTGTTGTCCCATAAATGTCGAAACCCGATTTCGCGAAGAAAAAGGGGGGTGCGACGCAATTGATAAAGAAATATTAGAAAAAATTGATTATAATAAAAATTTTAACCACTTTGCATCTCAAACAAGTTAAGAAAATAAACTTTACAAAATAATTCTTAAATATAAGAAAATACATAAGGTGTCACGACCCCAAATACCCGGTCGTGATGTCGTCTATCGTGAAATCAGGCAAGCCACACATTTCATTTGTTAACAGGTATTTTCAGAAAAATCCATTATATTTGCAGCAGAAGTCTCATATTTATAAAGCATTTAAGAGTTTAATCATCATTGAATAACATAAGTAAGACAAAACCCGAACCCAGATCTAGTGTCACTGAGTCATGAGCTGCTACATCGAATATCAAAATACAATGCCGACATAAAGTTGCCTGAAATAACTAAATAAGACAGGTAGATAGAGAAGGAGATAATTGAGGTTGCGATCGCCAACTGCTACCTCGATGCCTCCCAAGGAACTCTGACTCCAACTCAACAACCACTACCGGGTGCCGCTATACGTGGATCTGCACACAAGGTGCAATGGGTAACGTGAGTACAGCAACTCAGAAGTAACAACCCAAACTACGGGCTGAGAGGTAGTGACAGATTGAACCTCAATAATTGTAATGAAAACAACACACAGAATCTAGGCATGCTCACAGTTTCAATGGATAATGAAAACAAAATATGATCGATATGATAAGTAACCCATGTATACCTCGGTACTCTACATGCCAATGTATTAACATTGTGGAAATGCACATAGTGCTCACAACTATCACACAGAAGTCAACTCAGTACTGTATATGGCTCTCAGGCCCAGGGAAAATCCATCCCGGAATATGCATAAACACCTGTGCCCGTAGTCACTCAGTACTGAGGAAAATGCCAATCCAGCCCCCACAGAGAAGATCCATCTTCGGAATACAACACTCGGACAAGATCCATGTCCAGGGACGATCCATCCCTCACATATCATCAACTTCAGACAAGATCCATGTCCACGGAAGATCCATCCTTCTATATCAAGCCAACAAATGCATGATCAGAGTATCGCTGCGGTGTGCAGTCCGATCTCATAACTGTCTCAATAACAGGCTCTCGGCCTCACTCAATCATTACTCTCCAGTCTCGCTCACATGGGCTAACAGATGCATGAACTAGCTCGAAATAATGATAAATATATAACATTAACAATTACCGAGGCTGAGGCATGAAATGATATGCTATGACAAGACTGAGTATGCAAAAACAAATAAACACATAAGGAGACAACAATATACGACCACTCGGGTCCCAACATTTTCGGTGTGAAGCCCTAGCATTTGACTTAGCATGATTTCTAGCATGTTCACATTAACCCCATCAATAAAAGTGTGGATATCAATCCGAAATAGCTACCAGGCAGTGCCATGGGATGAGCCAGGACATAAATCACTCGGTGTACACCCGCACGCCCGTCACTTGGCATGTGCGTCACCTTAATTATAACCATATGGAATATAGTTCGGGGTTTCGAACCCTTAGAACCAAGTTTGGAAACGTTACTTACCTCAAAACCGGCTAAAATGCTAGACTCAATGCCTTTGCCTCTAGAATCGGCCTTTGATTGCTCCAAATCTACCAAAAATCAGATTTACATCATTAATATATGCTAAGGAACGAAGCCCACTCGAAAATTATCAAATTTAACCAAAAATCCCGAAATTGGCCAAACCTGACCCCCGAGCCCACGTCTCAGAATTCGATAAAAATTGCAAAATTGGAATCCTTACACTCTCACGAGTTCATACATACCAAATACACCAAAATCCGACAATAAATGG
>ML351050.1:0-30165 GCA_005239505.1 Nicotiana paniculata
AAAGATTTTGGAAGAAGTTGTTCCTTCCTGTTGATTAATTGTTATTTGATTAAATCACCCATGCTGTTTAATTGTTATTATTATGACGAAGATGTGAAGTGTTACATGTGAACGGAGTTAATAATATTTATTCCTAATTTTAATAAAGTGCCTATGATAACCATGCTTAGTGCCACACTTGTATATTTTAAATTGACCTTTAGCAAGTGTCTAATTTGACCTTTCGTCACTGCCTCTCTGAGGTTAGGCGGGCGACATACTGAGTACACGTTGTTTTTGTACTCATGCTACCTTTGCTGTGCATTTTATTGCACAGGTACCTTCATAGAAATGTGGCGGATTTGGAGACTTAGGCGAGCTGCATTATCCGGAGGCGATCTGCAGCTGATAGAGTCTCCCTCATGTTGTATTACATTATTTTATTTTCCCTTGTCCACTTGTATTTCGGACAATCTTTGTAGAAGTTGTAAAATTCTTAGAAATTACTCATGTACTTGTCACATCGGGTTCTGGAATGTGTTGGGATATATTTGCTAAAATAGGACTATTTAAACCATTGTATTTACTTAAGGGATTTATATTTAATTACTATGTAATAAAGTGAAAGGTAATGATTCCAAAAATGCTAAAACAGGAAATTTAACTTAACCATTTGATGATTGGCTTGCCTGACAGTGGTGTCCGGCGCCATCACGACCTTATGGATTTTGGGTCGTGAAAGTCGTACCCTATGTTGGCAAAAATAATGCAGTCAGGGGATGTAGTACCCTGTGTTGGTGATAAGATGAGGCTCGTGGCACTCTGGGAGGCTACTGGGGAATGACGTACCCTATGTTGCATAAAATGAGGTTTGTGGTGCTCTAAAATGCTACTAGGGAATGTCGCACCCTATGCTGGCAATAAGTAATGCAACCAGGGGATGTAGTACCCTGTGTTGGAAATAAGATGAGGCTCATGGCACTCTAAGATGCTACTAAGGAATTTCGTACCCTATGTTAGCAATAAAATGCAACCAGGGGATGTAGTACCCTGTGTCTGGCACTGAGATGAGGCTCGTGGCTCTCTGAGATGCTACTAGGGAATGTCGTACCCTATGTCGGCAATAAGATAAGTCTCGTGGCACTCTAAGATGCTACTAGGGAATGTCGTACCCTATGTTGCATAAAATCAGGTTTGTGGAGCTCTGTTACATAAAATCAGGCTTGTGGAGCTCTAAGATGCTACTGGGGAATGTCGTACCCTATGTCGGCAATAAGATAAGTCTCGTGGCACTCTAAGATGCTACTAGGGAATATCATACCCTATGTTGGCAGTAAAATGCAACCATGGGATGTAGTACCTGTGTTTGGCAATAAGATGAGGCTCGTGGCTCACTGATATGCTACTAGAGAATGTCGTACCCTATGTTAGCAATGAGAAATACAACCAGGGGATGTAGTACCCTGTGTTGGAAATAAGGTGAGGCTCATGGGTCACTGAGATTCTACTAGGGAATGTCGTACCCTATGTTGGCACAAAGTAATGCGGCCAGGGGATGTAGTACCCTGTGTTAGAAATTAAACGAGCCTTACAGCATTCTGAGATGCTACTAGGGAATGTCGTACCCTATGTTGGCAATACGATGAGGCTCGTGGCGCTCTAAGATGCTACTAGGGAATGTCGTACCCTATGTTGGCAATACGATGAGGCTCGTGGCGCTCTAAGATGCTACTAGGGAATGTCGTATCCTATGTTGGCAGAAAGTAATACATCCAGGGGATGTAGTACTATGTGGTGAAGCTAGGGTATTCCCTATAATGAAACTAAAAATAGCATGATTACATGTATATTATAAGGCAATCAAGGATTTGAGAACTTCACTTGGTGATGTTCGTCCTTCCACGAACTATTTCCTAAAATTGTTCTGTTCCTGTTCTGAAGAAAGAAAGATTTGTTAGCTTTAAAATGGTGGTCAGTTTGTGGCCTTGATCTCTTGGGTGACTTGACCTAGTGTCCTTTGCACTTGTTAGAACAGCTGGCTCTGTCAATGGTTGTACGAATTACCAGGAGACTCTGTCCTTACTTTCTAGAGATCTTCTTTCTCAACATCAAAACCTGCCTAATTTGCGCCTATCCTCATTTGTGTTAGTGGTGCAATCAACCTTTTTCCCAGAACAATTTTTAATTGAGTAACTTTTGTTGATCCTTGACACATTCTTTATTCCTTCAAGCTTTTTGCTCGTCAGGGAAAATCAAAGATGTCTTTATGCCTTTGGCCATGCTGTTCATACCCAGAAAGTTTTGCTTCATATAACAGGGAAACTGTAACCAATTTTGCAGTGTTTTCTTTGCTTTGGTTTGACAAAATTAGACTGAAAGGGACTCAAAAAGAATAGTACGAAAGAAAACAAGAAGATGAACTAATAGGTATTAAAAATCAATCAAGAAGTGTCCATTTTGGGGGAAAGAAAGGAAAAAAAAAATAAAAAATGACTTATCTAGAGGAATATGCTGACTTCAATGAACATGACATGCCCTTTGGACTGGATGCCCGATCCGTCTAAACCGTCTAATTCTCGAAATTTGTTGTAAACTTCACTTTGAAACTGAGTTCTTTGTCTTAACCATGCTTTTGTCGGAGTATATGGAAACCTAAATCGATCAATGATGCCCTTTGTGGGTTTTCATCAACCGACCTCTCTCATTTGTCTTTCTCTCAACTCACCGTTGCCTTATACTGCCCGTGAGGGTTTTCGTCAATAACACTTTCTCATTTATTTTTCTCGATTTACAATGTCCGAGGCATCACCAACTTAGCATTCTTGAAAGTTGATCAGAATGTCTTAGTAGGGAAAGGTAAAAAGAGCTATTCTACTGAATTACAACTTTTGGAACCATTTTGATGGAACAACCATTAAAAAAAATCATGCCCCACTTTCTTTGAATGTTGGGGAAATGTGGATTTTTGTTTTGGTGTGACCGAACCCCAGAATCAGGCTCTGTCCCGACCCAAAATCCTAACTCAGGTCGTGATGGCGCCTAACAGCGGTGTCAGGCAAGCCAACAATTTGTTTACTAGTGAAATTTCCTTATTTGATAAAATATCCCCACACTTACCAAATTTTAAGCTTAAAACGTTTAAGTGAAAGCGGATAAATTAGCCAAATTAAGTAAATGTATCCACAAGGATCCTGAACCAACATATACAGTTCCAAAATTTTAAAGTCTACTATGTGTATGCCAGGAACTAGTGTCACAAGTCTACAAGCGAATTAGTAGAATATACAAAAGATGAAATAAACTGTTCTACTGTATGAAGAAGTAGACAGAAATACACAAAAGATAACTCCATAGTGCTGCTGAGAATCGCCAAGGGAAGCAGCTCACTGTGAAGTCAGGTCCAAAATATACTCTCAGGATCAAGCAACGGTCGGGTAACCAGATGCACCATCCTGAGAACCTGTACAATTAAATACAGAAGCGTAGCATGAGTACATAAACAGATATGTACCTAGTGAGTATCCCGACTAACCTCGAAGAAGTATTGACGAGAGGTCGACGTGATACCTACTAGGGTCAGACAATATTAAATGAATATAGGGTAATCAGTAATAGCAGTAATGAACAGTAATAAGGAAATGAGCATCAGATAAGATTCTCTAGTACCCTCACGCCATCCCTTTCCATGGCATACAAGCTACTTAACCTTCTTTCTTTCATAAAACCAACAGTTACAATTACAGGGCTTCTCATAAATTACCAAACATATAACTGGCTATGAACGTATGGCTGTTACGACGTGAAAAATAAATGTGCACTGCCAAGGGTCGAATGGACCAAACCATAGATGCATCTATCTGCCCGCTCGCGAATCGAACATGCGACACGGTTAATATAATACTAAGACTACACCGCTCGCGAATCATTCATGCGACTTGGGTTAATATAACACTAGGATTACCCCGCTCTCGAATCCTTCATGCGACTCGAGTTCCCGTATAAATACATAATTAGTAGGAGATTCCAGATAATTTAGCATGGAACATACTAACAGGGTGAGAATTTAATATTGTCAAATTTAAAGCATAACTTCTTAGGCCTTCACATAAGAGATTTGAGGATATTAGACTACTTAGACCATATGCAAGATCACTGATATAACACAGAAAGCATGTTTGTGAGTCCTAAACTACCCGGCAAGTCATAATAGTAGCTACGCACAGGCTCTCATCACTTCGTGCGTGTGTAGCCCCGCAAACAAGGACAAACAACCATTTATAATCACCTACGGGAACAATTCCCTCTTACAAGGTTAGAAAGGAGACTCACCTTGTGTCGAACTTACTCTCCGGGTAAAGAACGCGCTCAAAAACTCCAAACTCGTCACCCAAGGACTCGAAACTAGCCAAATGTTATACAAATATATCAATTTATGCTCAAAAGTATGGAATTCTCCTATTTACTTAGTTATTTCATCTTACTTGAAAAATCCTAAAATATACCCCCGGGCCCACATGCTCGGATTCCGGAAATTTTTGAAGGAATCAATTACCCATAGCCTAAGGATCATTAATATATAGTTTTTATGTGATCCCATAGAAAATTTCTTGGAAATTCTCCCATTTTCCATAAAACCTAGGTTTTTCACTCTAACCCATGATTTTCCACTAATTAGTGTGTTAACCTACATAAAAATTCAAGTATTCAACTTAAATTATAATAGGAATCACTTACCTCTCAGTTTCTAGGTGAAATCTCTTCTTTGAAAGCCCCCAAAATCTCCACAAGTGAAGAAAAATGGCTAAAATGGGACTAAGACTCGTTTAAAACAAACACGGCCCAACTGCCCCTTGTGTGCGATCGCAGCTGGGGCAGTGCAATCGCAGAAGTCAACGCCTAGGACCCCCTGAAAGTCTACTGTGCAATCGCCCAAGGGGACTTGCGATCGCGGAGAGTAATTGGGCCAGGCCTATGCGATTGCGGGTGAGGGGGGTGCGAACGCAGAGAACAAACTGGGCCAGGCCACAAATCACCCATGTGCAACCGCAGACAAGCCCATGCGATCGCATAGGGCATTTTCGCACACCCTGCCAACTCCTTCTATGCGATCGCACTGAAGGAAATAGTCAGTGAAAATCTAGTGTTTTGAATTTAACTCCGAGGGGTCCGAAACTCACCCGAGCCCCTCGGGACCCCGTCCAAAGGCACTGGCAGGTCTGTGTTCATGATATGGACTCGCTCGAATTTTTGGAACGTGAAAAACAACAACGAAACTAAGAATTCGACCATAAAACCAAATTGAATCAAACTTTGAACTTCAAGTTCTTGAATTCACTTTCAATGCCCTGAACCGTCCTATACTACTCAGAATGACACCAAATTTTGCAAGCAAGTCATAAATGACATAACAGAACTATTCCCTGTATCGAAATTCCGTTTGGACCTCGATAAAAAAAAACACGTTCCAACCCAAATTTTAAACTTAAGGAAATCATCATACGAAGTCATTCCGAACATATGCCCAAGTCCGAAATCATCATACGAAGCTACCGGAATCGTCGAAACTCGATTTCGAGGTTGTTTACTCAAAATGTTGACCCAAGTCAAACTTTGGCCATAAAGGCCAACCTTAAGGAACCAAGTGTTCCTATACCACTCTAAACGCTTCCGAATCCCGAACCACCCGTACCCGCAAGTCATAAATCATAATAAGCCGCTTCAAGAAGTCTCATTTAGGGGAACGTGGTCCTGATACGCAAAATGACCGGTCGGGTCGTCACATTCTCCACCTCTTAAACAAATGTTCATCCTCGAACGGGTCTAGAATCATACCTGAAGTGCTGAATAAATGTGGATATTTGCTCAGCATGTCCTCCTCGGACTCCCAGGTTGCCTCCTCGGTTGGTCCCTCCATTGGATCTTTACGGAGAAAGTCTCTTGGATCTCAACTTGGGATAATGCCTGTCAATAATAGCAATTGGCTCCTCCTCGTAGCCCAACTTCTCATCCAACTGAATAATGCTGAAATCAACCACGTGAGAGAATTCGGCATGGTATCTCCGGAGCATGGATACATGAAAGACCGGATGAACTCCTGATAAACTGGGAGGTAAATCAAGTTCATAAGCAACCCTTCCAACTCGCCTCAATACTTCGAAAGGACATATAAACCTCGGGCTCATATTTCCCTTCTTCCCGAACCTCATAATACCCTTCATCGGCGAGACTTTCAACAGAACCTTATCTCCCTCCATAAATGACACACCACGGGCCTTCTGATCCGTGTAACTCTTCTGGCTAGACTGTGTTGTGTGGAGACTCTCCTGAATCAACTTTACTTTCTCCAAAGCGTCTCTCACCAGGTCGGTTCCATATAACTTAGTCTCGCTAGGCTCAAACCACCTGATAGGAGAACAACATCGCCGACCATATGAAGCCTCAAATGGAGCCATCTCGATGCTGGACTGATAACTGTTATTATAAGCAATCTCGGCCAAAGGCAAGAGCTGGTCCCACTGACCTCCAAAGTCAATCACACATGCCTTGAGTATGTCCTCCAATATCTGAATTGTCTGCTCCGACTGACCATCAGTCTGAGGGTGAAATGCTGTGCTGAGATCTATCTGGCACACCGTGCAATCAGACAATCTCCCGAATGTAGATCTTGGCCAACCTCTCAGAAGTATAAGTAGTAGCCACTGGAATGAAATGCGCCGATTTGGTCAATCTTTCCACAATAACCCAAACTGCATCAACCTTCCGCAAAGTCCAAGGCAACCCAACCACGAAGTCCACAGTGATGCGCTCCCACTTCCACTCAAGAATGGGCATCTGCTCAACTAGGCCTCCTGGATTCTGGTACTCATACTTAACATGTTGGCAATTAAGACACCTAGTAACATACTCCACAATGTCCCTCTTCATCCGCCTCCACCAGTACTGCTGCTTCAAATCACGATACATCTTCGTAGCACTAGGATGAACCGAATACCGAGAACTGTGTGCCTCCTCTAGAATCCTCTCCCTTAGGCCATGACCATTAGGAACACATAAATGGCCCTGAAGTCTCAGAACACCATCCTCACCAATAGTGACCTCCTTGGTACCACCCTGTACCATTGTCTCCCGAAGCTCTGCCAAGCACGGATCATCAAACTGTCGAGCCTTAATTTCACCCAATAACGGAGACTGAGTAACCACATGTGCTAGAACTCGACGAGGCTCTGAAAGGTCTTAATCTCACCAGGCGATTAGCCAAGGACTGAATGTCGAAGGTTAGAGGTCTCTCCTCTGCTGCAATATAAGCCAAGCTACCCATACTCTCCGCCTTCCTGCTCAGAGCATCTGCTACCACATTCGCCTTGCCCGGATGATAAAGAATGGTGATGTCATAATCCTTCAGCAACTCAAGCCACCTGCGCTGCTTCAAATTAATATCCCTCTGTTTGAACTAGTATTGTAAGCTGCGGTGGTCAGTATATACCTCACAGGACACTCCATACAAGTAGTCCCTCCAAACTTAAGAGCATGAACAATCGCCACCAACTCCAAATCGTGCACAGGGTAATTCTTCTCATGAATCTTCAGCTGGCGCGAAGAATAAGCTATAACTCTCCCTTCCTGCATCAACACACACCCCAAGACAACGCGTGAAGCGTCGCAATATACTGTGTACATCCCATAATAGGAAGCCAATACCAGAACTGGTGCTGAGGTCAATGCTGTCTTGAGCTTCTAAAAGCTCACCTCATACTCACCAGACCATCAGAATGGGGCATTCTTCTAAGTCAATCTAGTAAATGGAGCCGCAATAGAAGAGATACCCTCCACAAATCGGCGGTAATATCCTGCTAGGCCTAAAATGCTCCTGGTCTCGGTAGCTGAAGTAGGACGCGGCCAACTCTGAACCACCTCAATATTCTGAGGATCAACCTTGATACCCTCTCCGGATACCACATTCCCCAAGAATGCCATGTTATCCAACCAGAACTCACACTTGGAGAACTTAGCATATAGCTTCTGTTCTTGCAATGTCTGGAGCACAACTCTCAAATGCTGCTCGTGCTCCCCCAGGCTACGTGAGTAAATCAAAATGCCATCAATGAAGACAATGACAAAGGAATCAAAATACATCCTGAATACCCTGTTCATCATGTCCATAAATGTTGCTGGGACATTTGTCAAGCATAAGGACATCACCAGGAACTCATAATGGCCATATCTCATACGAAAAGCAGTATCGGAACATCTGAGGCTCAAATCTTCAACTGATGATATCTCGATCTCAAACCAATCTTAGAAAACACTCGAGCACCCTGAAACTAGTCAAACAAATCATAGATGCGCGGCAAAGGATACTTGTTCTTAATGGCGACCTTGTTCAACTGGCGTTAATCAATACACATCCGCATGGACCCATCCTTCTTCTTCATGAATAGAACTGGAGCACCCCATGGCGATACACTCAGTTTGATGAACCCCTTAGATAACAACTCCTCAATCTGCTCCTTCAACTCCTTCAACTCTTTTGGAGCCTTACGGTATGGAGGAATATATTAGGTTGGGTTCCTGGAGCTAAATCAATGCAGAAATCAATATCACGATCCGCAAGCATGCCTGGAAGGTCTAAAGGAAATACATCAGAAGACTCTCGAACCACTGGAACTGAATCAATCATCAAAGACTCGGCGGTGGTGTCCCGCACATAACCAAGATAGGCCATACAACTATTCTTGACCATAAGTCGAGCCCTCAGGAATAAAACAACCCGGCTAGATGCACTAACTAAGGAACCTCTCCACTCCAGCCTAGGCGACTCGGGCATGGCTAAAGTTACTGTCTTGGCATGGAAATCTAGCACGACATGATAAGGAGATAGCCAATCCATGCCTAGAATAACCTCAAAATCAACCATGTCAAGAAACAAAAGGTCCTCTCTAGTCTCGAACCCACAGAAGGTGATCACACAAGACCGATAGTCGGGTCTACCACCACAAAATCTCCCAAAGGAGTGGACACATGTAAAGGATAACCCAAGGACTCATGAGGAACGTCCAGGAATTGAGCAAATAAGGCTGAAACATAGGAATAGGTGGATCCAGGATCAAATAACACTGATGCCTCTCTACCACATACTGAAATAATACCTGTGATCACGGCGTCTGAGGCCATTGCATCTTATCTGGCCAGAATAGCATAGAATCTAGCTGGAGCACCGGAATACTAAAATCCGCCAGAGTGAACAGGAGCTGATTGACATCCCCATAATTGTCCTCCATTTCTAGGACGACCCCTGCCGATCTGTCCTCCATCTCTAGGTGGCCTGACTGCTGGTGCTGGACTCATAGGCTGATAACCCTGCTGCACTGCCTTGCCCCGAAACCTGGGATAAGTCCTCCTAAAATGGTCGGAATCCCCGCACTCATAACATCTCCCCGGAGGCATGGCCTGCTGCCTTGAAGAAGAACCCTGGATAACTAGAGGACAGTGAGAACCCTCTGGCATATCATTGAAGTATGGTCTCACTGGAGCACCATGAGGAGGTGGTGGTGGGGGTGCTGAATCTGGGGGCCTGCTGACCTGACCCTACCAAACTGACCTCTGCCCCTAGCTGGGCCACCTCTGAAATCCCCGGAATATCTGGCTCTCTTATCTTGCGGTTCCTGCTCCCTGATCCTCGACCGATAATCCTCGATCCTACGAGTAATCTCCACTACTAGCTGATAAGGAGTCCCCATATCCACCTCTCGGGCCATGTTGGCCCTAATGCCTGGATGTAACCCGACTACAAATCTCTGCAATCTCTCAGCATCGGTAGGTAGTATCATGAGTGCATGGCGAGACAACTCTAAACATATAGCCTCATAATCTGTCACTGACATCTGTCCCTGCTCCAGTTGCTCAAACTGATACCACAGCTCTTCCCTCTTAGAGGGTGGGATATATCTGTCTAGAAACATCTGAGTGAACTGCTCCCAAGTGATAGGAGGAGAATCTGCTTGCCTGCTGAGAATATGGGACTGCCACCATCTGCGAGCTATGCCCTCTAACTGGAAGGTAGTGAAGTCAACTCCATGGGACTCCAATATCCTCATGTGGTGCAATCTGTCCCTGCAGCTATCAATGAAATGTTGGTCATCCTCCCCTTCTCACCTCCGAAGATAGAAGGGTGCAATCGGGTCTATCTATCCAGTAACTTCTGCGGATCGCCGTCTACAACTGGTTTGAGCTCAGGTACTGCTGCTACAGGCTGGGCCCCACCCATGGGCAGTCTACCCGGGGGATGATAAACTGTTGTTGCATGGCCTGAAGCCTGGGCAGTAGGGGTCTGGACTCCCCCTCCTGCCTGAGATGTGGAAGGATCCACTGGAAATAAACCATCATGTGTCATAGTGTCCATGAATCTCATCATACGGCCCATGACCTCCTGGAATCCTTGCGCCGTCATGAAGTCCATTGGGACCGGATCTGCTGGGGGCACCTCGCCCTGCTCCTCTGTGGTAGGATCCTCTGGCGGATCTGCTGGGTATGCTATTGCAACAGCTGTGGGACACCCTTGTCCTCTACCTCGGCCTCTACAACGACCTCGGGCGGCGGGGGTAGCGGCATCTCCCAGGTTTGGAACTTCAGATGTACACGTCCTCACCATCTGTGAGAGAATAGAAGAATGAGATTTAGTAAACCATAAACTGCACGATAGAACATGAATAAAGAGAGGTTTCCTAACACCCTGTAGCCTCCCGAAGATAAATACAGACGTCTCCGTATCGATCCGCGACACTCTATTTGGTTTGCCCGTGACTTGTGAGACCTACGTGAACCTAGAGCTCTGATACCATGTTGTCACGACCCAAAATCCTAACTCAGGTCCTAATGGCGCCCAACACTGGGGTCAGGCAAGCCAACAGTTCGTTTACTAGTAAAATTTCCTTATTTGATAATACATCCCCACACTTACCAAATTTTAAGCTTAAAACATTTAAGTGGAAGCAGATAAATTAGCCAACTTAAGTAAATGTAGCCACAAGGATCATGAACCAACATATACAGTTCCAAAAAATATAAAGTCTACAATGTGTGTGCCAGGAACTAGTGTCACAAGTCTACAGGAGAATTAGTAGAATATACAAAAGATGAAATAAACTGTTCTACTGTCTGAAGAAGTAGACAGAAATACACAAAAGATAACTCCATAGTGCTGTTGAGAATCGCCAAGGGAAGAAGCTCACCGTTAAGTCAGGTCCAAAATATACTCTGAGGATCAAGCTCCGGTCTGGTAACCAGATGCACCAGCCTCAGAACCTGTACAATTAAGTACAGAAGCGGAGCATGAGTACATAAACAGATATGTAACCAGTAAGTATCCCTCCTAACCTCGAAGAAGTAGTGACGAGAGGTCGACATGATACCTACTAGGGTCAGACAATATGAAATGAATATAGGCTAATCAATAATGAACAATAATAAAATGAGCATCAGATAACATTCTCTAGTACCCTCACACCATCCCTTTCCATGGCATACAAGCTGCTTAACCTTCTTTATTTCATAAAACCAACAGTTACAATTACAGGGCTTCTCATAAATTACCAAACATATAACAGGCTATGAACGTATGGCTGTTACGACGTGAAAAGTACATGTGCACTGCCGAGGGTCGAATGGACCAAACCATAGATGCATCTATCTGCCCCGCTCGCGAATCGAACATGCGACACGGTTAATATAATACTAATACTACCCCGCTCACGAATCATTCATGCGACTCGGGTTAATATAACACTAGGACTACCCCGCTCACGAATCCTTCATGTGGCTCGGGTTCCCATATAAATACATGATCAGCCGGAGATTCCAGATAATTTAGCAGGGAACATACTAACAGGGTGATAATTTAATAATGTCAACTTCAAAGCATAACTTCTTAGGCCTTCACATGAGAGATTCGAGGATATTAGACTACTTAGACCATATGCAAGATCACAAATATAACTCGTAAAGCATGTTTGTGAGTCCTAAACTACCCGACAAGGCATAATAGCAGCTACGCACGAGATCTCGTCACTTCGTGCGTGCGTAGCCCCCTCAAATAAGGAGAAACAACCATTTATAATCACCTACGGGGACAATTCCCTCTTGAAAGGTTAGAAAGGAGACTTACCTTGTGTCGAACCTACTCTCCAGGTCAAGAACGCGCCCGAAAACTCCAAACTCGTCACCCAAGGACTCGAAACTAGCCAAATGTTATACAAATATATCAATTTATGCTCAAAAGTATGGAATTCTCCTATTTACTTAGTTATTTCACCTTACTTGAAAAATCCTAAAATATACCCTCGGCCCCACATGCTCGAATTACGGAAATTTTTGACGGAATCAATTACCCATAGCCTAAGGATCATTAATATATAACTTTTGTGTGATCCCATGGCAAATTTCTTGGAAATTCTCCCATTTTCCATAAAACATGGGTTTTTCACTCTAACCCATGATTTTCCACTAATTAGTGTGTTAATCTACATGAAAATTCAAGTATTCAACTTAAATTATAATAGGAATCACTTACCTCTCAGTTGCTAGGTGAAATTTCTTCTTTCAAAGCTCCCAAAATCGCCACAAGTGAAAAAATATGGCTAAAATGGGACTAAGTCCCGTTTAAAACAAACACTGCCCAGCTGCCCCTCGTGTGCGATCACAACTGGGGTAATGCAATCGCAAAAGTCAACAGCCATGGCCCCCTGAAAGTCTACTGTCCAATCGCACAAGGAGACTTGCGATCGCGGAGAGTAATTGGGCCAGCCCTGTGAAATTGCGGGGGAGGGGGGTGCGAACGCAGAGAACAAACTGGGCCAGGCCAGAAATCACCCATGTGCAAATGCAAACAAGCCCATGCAATCGCACAGGGCATTTTCCCACACCTTGCCAACTCCTTCTATGCGATCGCATTAATGCACATGCGATTGCACTGAAGGAAACCAGTCAGTGAAAATCTAGTGTTTTGAATTTAACTCCGAGGGGTCCGAAACTCACCCGAACCCCTCGGGACCCCGTCCAGAGGCACTAGTAGGTCTGTATTCATGATATGGACTCACTCGAATTTTCAGAACGTGAAAAACAACAACGAAACTAAGAATTCGACCCCATAACCAAATTGAATCAAACTTTGAACTTAAAGTTCTCGAATTAGGTTTCAATGCGCCGAACCGACCTATACTACTCAGAATGACACCAAATTTTGCAAGCAAGTCATAAATGACATAACGGAACTATTTCTGGTCTCAAAATTTCATTCGGACCTCGATAATAGAAAAACACATTCCAACACAAATTTCAAACATAAGGAAACTCTAATTTCGATATTGGGCGCCGAAACACCCCCTGGTCATCAAAAACCCATTCCGAACATACACCCAAGTCCGAAATCATCATACGAAGCTACCAGAACCGTCAAAACTCGATTATGAGGTCGTTTACTCAAAATGTTGACTGAAGTCAAACTTTAGCCTTAAAGGCCAACCTTAAGGAACCAAGTGTTCCTATGCCACTCTAAACGCTTCCGAATCCCGAACAACCCATCCCCGCAAGTCATAAATCATAATAAGTCGCTGCGGGAAGTCTCATTTAGGGGTATGGTGTCCTGATACGTAAAACAACCGGTCGGGTCGTTACAGGCTTCCTACATATCCTTTTGGAATCAGGTCGGACGTAGTTCAACTAACATGAACTTGTTTTGATTATTTTTTTATTTGTTTTTTTTAATTAAGTACGTTGGTTCCAAAAGAGGGGAAAATAAAGAAATATAAACAAGGCTTCAAAGGGCTAACTAGGGTTGACCAGTGTTTGGGTAGCGAGAATGATAGCATTTCGTCATCCCAACCTGAGAATGCTAAGTATAAAAATGCCCCCAACAGAGGCATGTCAGACATAGTATCTCTTGACCGCATCTGCGTTGACGGATATATCAATCACCTTTCCTTCTATATCTACCAAATGTATATCTCCTTTTGACAATACTTTCTTGATGAGGTAAGGACCTTGCCAATAGTGGGCGAACTTTCCTTTTACTTCTTCCTGGTGCGGAAAGATACGTTCCAAAAAAGTTGTCCTACCTCAAATTGTCTTGGGCGCACTTTCTTGTTGTAAGAGCGTTCCATCCTTTGTTGGTATAATTGACCAAAACAAATTGTCGCCAAACGTTTTTCATCAATTAAACTCAATTGTTCCAATGGGGACTTCACCTAGTCAGTGTCTTTGATCCCTGCATCAAAAATGATTCGGAGAGAGGGAATCTCAACTTCAGCAGGTATGACCGCTTCAATGCCATAAACTAACAAATAGGGCGTTGCGCCAACTGAGGTTGGACAATTGTCCGGTATCCCAAAAGAGCAAAAGGCATTTTCTCGTGCCATTGTCTAGACCCTTGGACCATTTTCCTAAGAATCTGCTTGATGTTATTATTAGCAGCTACGACAGCTCCATTAGCTTTGGGTCGGTAAGAAGTATAATTGTGATGCTCAATTTTAAATTGTTCACATACCTCCTTCATCAGATGACTATTCAAATTAGCAACATTATCTGTGATAATGGTTTTTGGAAAACCGAAACGACAGATGATGTTGGAGTGAACAAAGTCTACTATTTCTTTCTTGGTGACTGCTTTCAATGTAATAGCTTCCACCCATTTTGTGAAGTGTTCAATTGCAACCAAGATGAATCTGTGCCCATTTGAAGATTTTGGCTCCATTGGGCCAATGACGTCCATTTCCTAATAAACAAAAGGCCAAGGAGCTGACATGGGATATAACTCTGAAGGAGGCGAGTGAATCAAATCACTATGAATCTGACACTGGTGGCACATGCGAATAAAACGAAAGCAATCTCGTTCCATAGTAAGCCAATAATATCATGCCCGAAGGATTTTCTTTGCTAGAACATACCCATTCATGTGCGGACCACACTCCCGAATGCACCTCATTCATAATCATTTCAGCTTCTCTGGCATCCACACATCTCAACAAATTCAAATTCAGAGTTCTTTTGTATAGAATTTCCCCACTCAAAAAGAAACCATCAGAGAGTCGCCTAATAGTTCTCTTTTGATCCTTATTAGTATGTACCAGATATTCTCTTATTTTCAAATACTGTTTAATATCACGGTACCATGGTTCACCATCTGGTTATGCTTCAATTGTATTGCAATAACCATGTTGATCCCGAATTTGAATTTCCAATGGGTCAATGTGAGTATTAACCGGATATGGAAGCATTGAGGCCAGGGTGGCCATGGCATCAGCTAATTCATTGTGAAACCTGGGAATGTACCTGAACTCTATGGACTTGAACCTTTTTCTAAGATCTTTCACACATTGTCTATATGGAATGAGCTTGATATCTCAAGTCTCCTAATCACCTTGAGCCTGCCGAATAAGCAAATCTGAATCTCCCATCACCAACAGTTCATGCACCTTTAGGTTTATTGCTATGTTGAGACCCATGATGCAAGCTTCATATTCTGTCGTGTTGTTTGTACAGAAGAAACGAAGTCGCGCCGTAATATTGACCAGTAGGTGATACAAGAATTGATCCAATCCCTACGCCTTTGATGTCGACTGCCCCATCAAAGTATAGTTTCCAAGTTTGACTGTCATCTTAGACTACTTCTTCAATTAAATTAACCTCTTCATCTGGGAAATATGTGTTCAAAGATTCATATTCATCATCAACCGGGTTTTCTGCCAGCTGATCAGTCAAAGATTGTGCCTTCATGGCAGTACAAGTGACATAAACAATATCAAACTCCGTGAGCAGGATTTGTCATTTTGCCAATCTACCAGTTGGCATCGGTTTCTGAAAGATGTATTTTAGGGGATCCATTCAGGATATGAGGTATGTCGTATAGGCCAAAAGATAATGCCTAAGCTTCTGAGTGACCCAGGTTAAGGCACAACATGTTCTTTCCAAAAGATTATATTTGGCCACATAAAAGGTGAACTTTTTGCTCAAATAATAGATTTCTTGTTCCTTTTTGCATGTGGAATCATGTTGGCCCAGAACACAACCAAAGGAACTATCCATTATTGACAGATATAAAAATAGAGGCCTACCAGGTTCTGGCGGAACCAAAACAGGGGGATTTGAAAAATGTTCCTTGATCTTATCAAAAGCTTCTTGGCACTCATCTGTACACTTGATAGCGGCGTTCTTTTTCAACAACTTGAAAATAGGCTCACATGTGATTGTAAGTTGCGGAATGAACCTGTTCATGTAGTTCAACCTCCCGAGTAAACTCATGACTTCTTTTTTATTCTTTGGGGAAGGAAGCTCTCNCAAGTCTTGCACGTGGTCATCTTGTGTTCTGGACTTAAAGATCCCATCATCAACTTATACTTCAACCTCTTTGTGCATCATGTCATGAAATATGGTAGTCATGGCCCTCATGTAATTTTCCCCTGCATTCTTCAAACCGAATGGCATGACCCTGTAACAGTATGTTCCCCATGGAGTTGTGAAAGCGGTCTCTTCTGCATCTTCTTTATCCATCAGAATTTGGTGATATCCGGCATAAAAATCCACAAAAGATTGGATCTCATGTTTAGCACAATTGTCAACAAGGATATGAATGTTGGGTAAGGGAAAGTTGTCTTTTGGAATTGCTTTGTTTAAATCCCTATAGTCAACACAAACTCTTATTTTCCCATCCTTCTTCGGCACTGGCACAACATTTGCTAACCATTTAGTGTATCGGATGACCCTGATCATATTTGCACTTAGTCTGTCTTAAACTTCCTTTATTTTTGCTGGATTGGTGGAAAATTAGGATATGTGGGAAGCTTATGAACCATTAAATCGGCACTCAAACCTGGCATGTCATCATACGACCAAGAAAATACATCTTTGTACTCGAACAAAACTTGAATTATGGCATCTCTCGTCTTTTGTTAAGTATGAATGCTTATTTTTGTTTCTCTGGTTTCTTCAGGACTTCCCAGGTTAATTGTCTCAGTTTCATTTAAGGTAGGCTTAGGTTTATTCTCAAATTGATCTAATTCCCTTTTTATTTTCTTAAAAACCTCATCTTCATCATACTTAACTTCTTGATTCATTATTTCGATATTAGATAACTTTTTAAGATCTGGGCATGAATTGTGCGTGCATGTCATGTTTTTAAAGCCAACATTAACGAAACTGAAAATGATAAGAAATTACAAAAATTAGGGAAATAAAAAGACAGAATTTTACTATGAAACTGGAACTTCATTTCATTGAATTTGAAAGGATAGAAGGATAAACATCAAAGCAAAGCAATTAAACTAAAATATCTGGATTACAACCCTTAAAATAATCCAAATACAGAAAAAACAGCAAAACAAACTACCAAGACTCCTTCCTTATGGGAAGAGGAGTTTCTTCCCAGTTGTCGAGCGAGGTATCTCGACCAATCTAGAACCTGGGCAACAGCTGCACAACCACAAGCATGAATAAGAAGAAAGAAACTGAAGAAAACAAATTTTGATGTTTAAAGAGATATTGCACTTACGAGACGCAATCCAGTTCTTAGGGAATGGCATGTATTCGGGGTGGGGGGGATCAAATCCACGGTTTTCACTTGGACGAAGCGTCCCTACCAGCTTCGGTGTCGATCTTAGTCGATACTCGGAAAGGGAGCCTTGATGGCCCGGCGAGTAAGCTTGATTAGTCCACCTCGGAATATTCGGGGACAGTATAAATGAAGTAGGTGGTCGATCGTGAACCGACGAGGCTCCGTCTTGTTGAAGAAGTAATTAAGGAGGATCACAATGCTACGCTTCCTCCGCATTGATGGATGGATTTGCCCGAGGCACACCTCGTACTTCTTGCAAAAGTCCAGAACGAGCGGGTCCACCGGGCCTAGTGTGAAGGGGTAAGTGGAAACACTTAAGTACCCCTCCACGTGGGTAGTAACAGCATCCTCGGGCTCAGGGACTACTACGTCCTTCCCCTCCCATTTGCAGTCCTTTCGAACTATAGGAAGAACATCTATAATCACAGAGCATATGTACCTCGTGACTCCTTCACCCCGGTCCGGTTGGCGCTAGGGCTTATCGAGTTTAAAGTCGAATGAAATTTAGCAGCCCAGGGGAAGTCCTTGAGGACTGGTTAGTTAGCAACCACATCGGGGGAAGCCGTTTCGAGGGCGACTACTTCAGGGGAAACCGCTTTAGTACCAACAACCAATTGAGAAGATGAAGAGGAAACTTGTTAGGGAACGAATTTGGATGTTTTCCCATTATTATCTGGGTAGGTTTTGAAAATTTGAAGAAAGAATGCAAAGTTTTGGAAAAACAGGTTTTTGAAGATGAATAACAGAGTATGAAGATTTATAAAAAATCTAGGTAAAATCTGGAAATTCCTATGAAGTTTGAAGAACAAGGATGAAGATATGAAGGTTTGATGATCGCTGGAAAACCAGAAGGTAATAATTTAGTCGAAAATTAGAAAAAGAACAAAGGGAGGAAGCTTTTATAAGGAAACACCTGACACTTCGCGTTCGGGGACAACCGACCGATGAGCAACACATATCCAAAGTCAAAAGAATGCGACTGATGGGACATTTCGACAACCATGTCATGGCGTACGAAGGAAGGAGCCGAGGTCATATGTCATTTTTCATTATTTTGGCAAGCCTACTCTCTGAGAAACGAGGGGACTATCTGTATACGGGTAAAACTGAGCCCACTAAGCACCTCAGCTTCTTGGTAAGGCAAATAAAGCAGGGATGTGACTGTAAGGAATCAGAGCCAGAGCGAGGAGCCCCTCGTATCGGGGCTCGAGCAAAACACCTACCTTCGAGGGCATCGAGACCACGTTCTCCGAGTTCGGTTCGAACCCCAGGATTTCGGAGAGCATTACCAAGCAACCGCACATGACTAACAAAGGGTTGTGATGCCCGTGCCCAAGCGGATATCACGGCAGTGGAAAATCAGTGATTAGTGAAGCAGAAGATTTTTACTTTTCCCAGGATTGTACTTAGGGTAGAACTCCCCCACCATATAAAGGGAAATCTTATTTTTCATTAGACACATTGTAACACGCACACCAAGACAATTTACTTCTATTCTCTTTGTCTCTAAAAATTATTCAAAGTTCTTGTTTTTGTTCATAAGTTCTTCATAAGTGCAAGCTCGGAACTGACGACAGGTTCCTCGTTCATCCATTAACCGAGATGGGAATCACCTTTATCATTGGTTTGACCCTTTATTACGTCTTTTATTTTCTTAATCTAACTCCATTCATCACTTGTATTGAATTAATTCACATATCCTTAATACTGCGTATAAATTCAATTGTTATCCGTTTTTAAGGTAAAACATTAGTAATGTTGGTATTAGTTATGGTGACATATTTTTTATTCATTGCTTGGTTTGATGTATTAAAACATTGCACAATTCCTAAGAGAATTATTTATTTACAAAAATACCCTCATAATCAATCTATCACTTTATCATTTTAAAAGAAACATACGTGGAGAAATGCTTTTATGTGAAAAAGGTTTTAAAACAATTATTTGATTTGTCTACCTATACTGTAGTATAGAACTGAATATTTATTTATTAAAAAAAAAAGTTATGCTAAGTAATTATTTATTTAATAGGGATGTAATTTTATTTCCCACTTTCTTGGATTATTTCAAATTTGCATTAATATAATAGCATACTTTAATCAAGCATTAGTTTTGAAGGACAATTTTGTCTTTAACTAATATAATGCATGCATTAATACTCATTGCATTGTTAATACCATGATTTCTTATGTATTAGTTATGCATAGGATAATAGCAAATAAGGTGTATAACTATGCTTGTATAACTAATGCATAGATTCAAAAAAACGTATCATACAAGGTATTATTAGTACACAAAGCTAATGCATGCATTAGTTTATCTAATGCATCCTACCAAACAACCCCTACATCTTCTTATTTTATGCTAGAGCAGTAATTAACAACCTGATGAAGTGCTTATCAAATATTTTTAAACTTGTTCCTATGGAAAATTTCATTGTATAGCCGCTCCCAAAATAATAGCCGAATAAATTTATATAATTTTTATACACTTTTTCAGCTACCGAATATAAATAATTTATCGCGTGGGCTAAAAGTGAAAAAAAATCTTATTTAAATCTATTTTTATAATTTTAAAGAGTGAAAAGACAAACAATATATAGAAACTGGACCCAGAAAAAAAAATAAAGACTAAACACTCGTTACTAGAATTCCTTTGCATCTCCAAATCTTCATTCTTTTTCTTCTTCTTAAGCTGTCGTCTATCTTTTTTTGTTTCTCAACCGGTGTTTGGTATCCGCATTGAAGCCCGATTATATCGGGATTCACACCGCGTAAGGTCCCATTTGGAGGAAAACACTCCATACCAAAGATTGTGTCACGACCCAAAATCCATTAAGGTCATGATGGCGCCGGACACCACCGTCAGACAAGCCAATCATTAATTAGTTGAAATAAATTCCTGTTTTAACACCTTTTTTTTGAAATCGTTACCTTTCATTTACAAGTCATAATAGCGTATAAAATTTTATCAAATAAATATGACAGGAAAAATATTCCATTTATTAAATTAAATCTCAAACACATCCCAGAATCTGGTGTCACAAGTCCATGAGAAAATTCTACGAATTTTACCATTTCCACAAAACTTGTCGGAAATATAATTGGGCAAGGAAAATAAAATAAAATAATACAATACGAGGGAGACTCTGTCAGCTGCGGATCGCCTCCGGATAATACAGCTCGCCTAAGTCTCCAAACCAGCCACATTTCTATGAAGGTACCTGTGCAATAAAAATGCACAACAAGTGTAGCATGAGTACGAAAACAACGTGTACTCAGTAAGTCGCCCACCTAACCTCCGAGAGGTAGTGACGAGAGGTAGAATTAGACACTCACTAAGGTCCAAAAAATTAATTTACACAATATGATATCAGTAATAGGCATACGAGGATGATAAAACAGTAAGCATTGCGGATAACCGTAATTCAAATAAATACTGAAAGTAAATAAACAGTTACTACTTCATCATTTTCCCCTAAATATCATTAATAAACAATTTCTTCTTTATTTCCCCCCAAATATCTTAAATAAACAATTACTTCTTTATTTTTCCCAAAATATCCTATCACTTCAAAATCCATGAAAACATTTAACAATTTAGCATGCGCATACGGGATAAGGACAACCGGCTTGAGCCATCAAAATAATCATCTTTGTGCACTGCCGAGGGTCGAACGGCCCGAACCATAATATTTCTTTCAATCTCGTCGTGGCATACGGCCCGCTCCCATGAGAGTGGGGAAGATAACACTCTGCTCGCAGAACGTAAATTGCGAAGCGGTCACATGTAGTCATGCACAATCAACAGTCCACCCCGACTACATCGGGAAAATAAATACTCAAGTAAATGACAAATTTCTCTTTTAAAATCACAAAAATTAGTATTTAAATCTTTTATCGAAATTCATTTCCCAAGTTTAATAATATTCAATATTACAAACTCAATAGCATTATCAGTCTAATATTATTGGCAGGATCACATGTACAACACGTAAGGGATGCTAGTGGGTCCTAGACTACCTGGACATGGCATAATAGTAGCTACGCACGGACTCCCGTCACCTTGTGCATACGTAGCACCCGCAGATAGTAGCACATACTTAATTAGTTCACCCAGGAGGAAGATTCCCCCTCACAAAGTTAGAAAGGTGACTTACCTCACTCCGAAATTCCATAACCGGCTTCCAAGCCCTTCCGACGACTCCAATGTATGCACAACGCCCCAAAACTACCAAATAATGGGCAAAGCAATGAAAATTCATTCTAATACTCGTCATTTAAATTATATAATTTCCCAACTCCGCTCGGCGAATTGACCAAAAATGCCCTCGGGCCCACGTTCCCCGAATCCGAAATTTCTCGAAGATATATTCTACCATAGATTTACTAGTTCAAATATACAATTTACTCTAACTTCCATGCTCAAATTAGTGGTAAAAATCCAAAATACCATTTCTAGGTTTTTCCTCCAAAATCCCAAATTTTCTATTAATTTCCATGTCTAATCGATGCATATAACTTGTATTTAACTTAAAAACATAAAGAAATTACTTACCTTGACATTGATGATTAAATTCCCCTCTCGAAGCTCTCCTAAAATCACCTAAGGCATGAGAAAATGAACCAAGGTCCTTGTTTTAGATTATTCTGCCCAGGCCGATTTTTGCACTTGCGATCCAGTCCTCGCACCTGCGCTTCCACAGGTACGCCCAAGAGCCCGCACCTGCGGATTCCTTCTCCTCCAGCCAGATCCACACCTGCGACCCATTGCCCGCATCTGCGCCTTCACAGGTGCAGAAATTCCATCGCACCTGCGATCCCAGCCATGCCATTCCACTCTCGCAACTCCGGCGCCAAAGCCGAACCTGCGGCCAAATCCTCGCAGGTGCGGTCACACCAGACACCAGCAGTTCCAGCTCCTCTTCCAACTTCAAATTTGATCTGTTAACCACCCGGAATCCACTCGAGGCCCCCGGGACCCCGTCCAATTACGCCAACCTATTCCAAAACATAGTGCGGACTTGCTCGAGGCCTCAAATCACATCAAAGAACGCCGAAACGATGAATCGCAGCCTAATTTAATCTTTATGAACTTAGAAATTTCCAACTTCTACATTCGATGCCGAAACCCGTCAAATCACCTCGGCTTGACCCCAAATTTTGCGCACAAGTCATATTCGACATTACGGACCTGCTCCAACTTTCGGAATCGCATCCCGACCCCGATATCAAAATCTCCACTTCCGGTCGGATTTCTCAAAAACCTTTAAATTTCTATCTTTAGCCAAATGACTTCAAAATAACCTACGGACATCTGAATTCACTTCCGATTGCGCTCCCAACTCCAAAATCATCATACAAATCTATTCCCAGACTCGGAATCCCAAACGAAAATCAATAACACTGAAATGCGCTTCAAGCAAAACTTAGGAAGTTTTCTTCAAAATACTGACTTCCACAATGTACGCCGAAATGCTCCCGAGTTATCCAAAACCCGATCCGGGCATACGCCCAAGTTCGAAATCATCATACGAACCTGCAGGAACCTTCAAATCTTGATTCGTAGGTCATTTACTTGAAATTACAATCTTAGTCCATTTCTCCAACTTAACGCTTCTGAAATGAGAAATTTCTTTCCAATTTGACTCCGAACTTCCCGAATTCAACTCTGACCATGCCTACGGGTCATAATACCTGAAATGAAGCTGCTCATGACTTCAAACCGCTAAACGACGCGCTAGAGCTCAAAACGACCGGTCGGGTCGTTACATTCTCCCTTACTTAAACAGATGTTCGTCCTCGAACGTGCTAGGAACTGCTCTGGAGTTATCTGAAATCACTGCTTAACACCTCGAGCACCTTCCCGTTCTACTACAACCCAGTTGAGCACATTAGCTTGATCAAATCTGATGATTTCTTCTTTTTATCCATATAATAAGCTCAGAATCTAGTTCTAGCACCTGAAATTTCTCTACCAGGCCTAGTTCCAACACATAGACACTGTATCAACTACCGCACGATATAACAGAACACAACTGCGTGCCCTTGCTGAATTAGCACCATGCACCGCATAATTCATTATCTGACCACAACGACACCCCTTGAACCTTAATAGTCAAAATTCAATGAATCCGATATTCCCAAGGCACCTTATGACATGTATATACATCCTGCTATAATGTTGGCGATACAACCACAATGGAGGAGATGTGTAGAAATTTCTAACCAACTGCAGAGTTAACCAAACATTGAATCCTTCCTCTTGACTAAGACCACCATCTCATTACAAACCAATAAGGGTAAATGTACTTCAATGTATTTCACATAATCTTATCGCACTAGATCCCCGATCCAAAAATCTCGTCTCACATAGTATGAACTGCTCAGACAACAAATCACCCGAACATGACCAACAGTCTCTCATGATGCCACAACCCGCCAATAGGCCATAACTCGAACATGATACATAAAGGAACGACTCAGGAAAAGACTACTCAACTCACGCAACTTATAATGAACTCTTCTCAGAAAATAAAAAGTAAAACACAACAAATAGATATAGGAACCGTACTCATCATCACACTGCTGCGGCGTGCAACCCGATCCAAATAGCATACTCGTGTCCGCGTGCCACCCGATCCCATCATAAAATTCACATAAGGAAATATACACGGATCTGAATCGCTCACTATTACAAATTACAGAATATCGATCATAAGCACGCTAAGTGCATAATGCCATCCTGGGGAGACTGATAAAGCCATATGCTCACAAAACTCAAGCACAACTGAGGTGCGATATATATGTATACTATGGATCTCAAGAGTTGTCCTGCTCACATAACATCATCACTGCGCAGAAATCTCAACGCATAAGAAATTATCAAGCTGTTTTAGAACTCTTATGGCACAATCATATTATCACATGAATTTGACAAAGACGGAACAACATCCGATGTTCTAATACCTTTCCATGAAAAGCGCTATGCTGAAATGAACATGCCTGGCTCATACGAAGCCCATAATCATATTTAAATCCATCCACAAGCATCGAGTCTACCTTTCTCACACCAAACTAAGCTAATAGATTTACATGGGTCCATATTATCCACTTCCTCTTATAATACGCAAGAACAACCATCAAAGCCGAGACAAACACCCCACAATCCACAACCAAATGAACTGAACGCCTTCCAGGCATAAATCCCCAGATAAGCAATATTGCACTTACTTATACTTGGTCTAAATCTTCAACCAATCAGGTGATTACATGTCGCACTTATACAATCTTCTCGTGGTCACGCTCCCATGACCTTCCACGAGTTAACAAGTCTGCACATCCGCATCACTGACCACACTAATACTGCAAAACACATCAAGAACCCATGACTAGGGTACAAAGCCTATTTCACCGAATATCGATCTCAAGTGACACTGAAGATAACACCAGCTTACTCTAAACTTCTCATCCGAGCTCATGACATCCTTGTTAACACCGAACCGCAATCTCGATTCTTACTCCCAGTTACATACTGCTTACCGAACCTAACATGCCAATATGACATAGCGCAAGAATTCCATCATAACTTCTAAACAACTAATAGGATGAACACTTCATCATATAGAAACCTTTTTACTTAACTCAATTCAAGAGTACCATCACAACACACGAGTAAATTCCCACAATCATAATACATGATCCTTAAGTAGTGGTCTGAACCACCATAACCCTTCCGGGATCCGCCTACACCTGACAGGACATAGCACTCGAATGCTCCCACATGAAATCTATTACGATGGCCGACAAGCCCCACACATGTCGACCCAACCACATGCTTAATTTAATTACATCGAAGGAACTGATCACTGCCGTACCTGTGCCATTTCAACCATGGTGAATCAATCTATCTTCTTTTAATCATTCTTAACTGCCTAAAAAATAATAGTAAATTCCTTCAACTCATAGCAGCTCAACCCTCACTCATCCTGAGTGACCTTGATTCACGAGACCACGCTGCCTAAATCCAGCAACCCGTCTCATACCCTCTTGATAATCTTCTTACAGCGCGGAGTTTATTTCTCTCACTCATCCAATACAATCCTGGACGCTGGAACTAACATAGAACACTCCAATTATTTCCCTCTCTCTGAAATTATGCTGCAAAAGCTCAGTTCTTAATCATACTACTGCCCTGAACCCCTAAACACTGCGTTCTTAACTTTTGAACTCACTGAGACCTCTATTTAGAGTCATCCACTCCGAGTGGCCCCGAATACAATCAACTCCAAGGCTCTTCTAGCACATGAAAATCCTCTCAACGAAGTACATGACTGAGTCACTACCCTTACAAATCGCCTATGCCTTAAGCATAATTTCTGAATCTCTCAAAGCCTACCTTGGTCCAACAGGGCCAACTTTTGCACACATTCATCAAATCCCACGCACAATCATCATTTTACTCCTTTCCCTTAGCTATAATAACTTGCCATTACGCTGACAATCCGTAGCCCCGTGATAAACAATCCTACAACCCAACTGCAGGTTGTGGGACTCCCCCCACTTAGCCCGATGCTACTCCTTACACCACTCTAGACCATGCTGAGATCATTTCCCTTTGCTAACATGATTTTTCTTAACCAATCCGTCCAATTCTTCCAGATTCTCTTGTTAGCACTCCCTAAATACTCAAATTCTCTAGCATCGTTCAAACATTCTGCCTCCTACCGACTAGCCCCTAGAATCCCTCACAGAAACATGACAATCACAAAACTGCTAACCTACTCACAGGAGATAAACCACATGTGGAATCACCAACTGACACCTTCCAACAACGCCGCACTGCACCCCCTCTACAATGTCAATATCCCATCCTAATCCTGCTCTCATTCACCCACTTTACCAGTTCGTCTGCTCCTCATGGACATCTACTAAATGCGCTATAATATCCTCTAATTCACCACTATGTTTCCGCTCTCCCACTTTGGTTTAACTCATTCCTTTAGGAACTACCTGAACTCTTTTACTTACGCCTGACCTTTTAGAAATTTATCCGCCTCCTGACACTTCTCACATGTCTTCCTTCGTCGTATGCCGTCCAATTCGATATCATTCTCTGCAACTCTTACACTAGTAGATCACCACGACTTCAAACTCTCCTAGGATCAAATTTCTCGAGCTGCCATCATTACAAATAACTATTCAGTCCTGAACCACCATGCACCACGATCTATGACAACCGCTTATCCAATACTACTTCACAACACTCTGACCCAATGCAACCGAAGAAACCATATCACCAACAGACTTAACACATTCCATTCGATTAGTGACGACGATGTCCCATCACAGGTGAATATCCCTCCTTACTTGAAAACACCAAGTCTTACTACTTTATCAATCCATAACCTGACCATCATAGCTCAATTGTATTCCTTCCGTCGGAATATAAATACCGAAATCTCGAAATCGCACTCTGAGAAGACCTTTCTTCAAGTCATTCGTCACCCCAACCTACGAACAAGCATTGTACCATCATATTAACACCGCGCGATACCCAACCGTAAGCACCTTAACAACCTGAGCATAACCTCAAAGCTCTCAAAATCACAGTTATTGGCTGAAACATCAAAATACTCTTCTACGGGGCAAGACCAACATCCCCCACCAACTACACATGGAAAACATATCGCACCATATCCATAGCACCATTTAAATCCCTAAAATTCCTGATTCATAGCAAGCGATCCACGGCGCGTAAGATTTAGTAGGAATAAACATAGGCATAAGCCTCAAAGGAATCAAATTACACGATGAGGAATCAAGAAGGGAAGTACACCTAACAACCTTGTAGCCTCTCAAAGATAAGTACAGACGTCCCCGTACTGATCCGCAAGACTCTACTAGACTTGCTCATGACTCGTGAGACCTAAGGGAACCTAGCGCTCTGATACCAAGTTATCACGACCCAAAATCTATTAAGTTCATGATGGCGCCAGACACCACTGTCAGGCAATCCAATCATTAATTAGTTGAATAAATTCCTGTTTTAACACCTTTTTTTTAAATCGTTACCTTTCATTTACAAGTTATAATAGCAAATAAAATTTTATCAAATAAATACGATAGGTGAACTATTCCATTTATTAAATTAAATCCCAAACACATCACAGAACCCGGTGTCACAAGTGCATGAGCAAATTCTAAAAAGTTTACAATTTCTACAAAACTTGTCGGAAATACAATTGGAGAAGGAAATTAAAATAAAATAATACAATACGAGGGAGACTCTGTCAGCTGCGGATCGCCTCCGGATAATGCAGCTCTCCTAAGTCTCCAAACCAGCCACATCGCTATGAAGGTACTTGTGCAATAAAAATGCAGATCAAGTGTAGCATGAGTACGGAAACAACGTGTACTCAGTAAGTCGCGCGCCTAACCTCAGAGAGGTAGTGACGAGAGGTCAAATTAGACACTCACTACGGTCCAACAAAATAATTTAACACAATATGATATAAGTAATAGGCATACGAGGATGATAAAACAGTAAGCATTGCGGATAACCGTATTTCAGATAAATACTGAAAGAAAATAAACAATTACTACTTCCTCATTTTCCCCCAAATATCATTAATAAACAATTTCTTCTTTATTTTCCCCCGGATATCTTAAATAAACAATTAATTCTTTATTTCCCCCCAAATATCTTATCACTTCAAAATCCATGAAAACATTTAATAATTTAGCATGTGCATACGAGATAAGGACAACCGGCCCGAGCCATCATAATAATCATCTCTGTGCACTGCGGGGGGTCGAACGGCCCGAACCATAATATTTATTTCAATCTCCCTGTGGCGTACGACCTGCTCCCATGAGAGTGGAGGAAACAACACTCCGCTCGCGGAATGTAAATTGCGAAGTGGTCACATGCAGTCATGCACAATCAACAGTCCACCCCGACTACATCGGGAAAATAAATACTCAAGTAAATGACCAATTTCTCTTTTAAAAATCACAAAAATTAGTATTTAAATCTTTTCTCAAAATTCATTTGCCAAGTTTAATAATATTCAATAATATAACCTTATCCGGAATAAAATTATCCAAGAAGGAGTCAATTCTCTTTCTAAGTGATTAGGAAGGTACACCCTAGCCTTCGTAGGAAATAAGTTACAAACTCAATAGCATTATTGTGAGCATGTAATTTTTAACCTACTATATGTTCCTACAAAATTCAATAAATTAATTAATGATTATAAACCTTGTTGAATTTCGATGTCTGTGTGTGAATTATCTACATTACATAAATCACAATTTGTCTTTTAAAATTCGTAAATGATTTAAAGTCGCATGATTCGGTGCATGACTTCAATCATTTTTATTACGGAAAATTATTCTCTAAAATCACATTTTTTAACTGGAAATTTCAACCTTTAATTTACTCAATAATTAAGATTTAAACTAGAGTTAATCAATATATTACTTGTGATCGATTGAAATAAATAACAACAAAAATGTTGATTATTTGACACAATGTAGATTTAANTTAAATAAGTGTTAGAGTTAAAATAGGTTTAAAATCGGACCTGGGCCAAATTACCCAGGCCCAAAATCCCTTCTCCTTAACACCAAATCCGGACCAGCCCAAATCCCCTACCCGGCCTGCCCCAGCTTAACCAAAACGACGATGTCTAAGCCAAGTTCAACCCTAGCCATTGATCTATCCTTGATCCAACGGCTGGGAACTGGCCATCCCTTCCGTATTTAAATGTCCAAACCCCACCCCATACCCCCCATTTCGATCAGAAACCAACCACCAACCCCAAACCCTAGCCGCCCTACCTCCTTCATCTCTCTCAAACTCTAAACCCTAGCCGCCCCTCAAACCCCACCACCATCCGACCACCATAACCACTACAATCAACCCCAAATCTCTACCAGGCAACCACCGTTACTCCCTCTATCACCTCCTGTTATCATCTCCCCTGAAAAACTGATGTACGTGCTTGGGTTTCAGATCTAAGAATCTGAAACCCCCCAAAGAAAAAAAAAATTCCCGGGCGATTCAAGGGCAACCCAATGGGTTGGACCTTCATGGGTCGATTGCTCTTAACTAGAGCAATCGATCCATGAAGGTTTAATTCATTCTTTCTTCTAAAACCCTCGGCAGATCTGGTAAGGTCCAGTGACCCCCTCCCCTTTCCCGGCCAAAAAACCCTTTCTACGGGTATGCCCCTTCCCTGTTTTAACTGTTTTGGTTTGGATCTGTCTAGATTTAGTTTATTTTTATGAAATATCTGTGTGGATCTGTCGTTTGTTCCCCCACCTGTGTATATTTTCTCATTCTCATTTCAATTTTTAAGCATGTTTCATGACTTTTTGTCATGCTAGGTATATAGGTTTTTCCCTGTTAATCATATCTCCTGAATTAGGTTTCATCATGCACATATGACTTTTTTTGTTTTGATTCACATTGTTTTCAATTGATGCAGTACTTAACATATTATGGAATCGCGAACTATTTTTTTTTTTTTGCAACCATGATTAATCAGTGTCCTGTTAGTCCCCATTGATTTGCTAAGGATT